>BQNB010159236.1:0-14935 GCA_026074375.1 Tanacetum coccineum | reverse complement strand
GGGCATCTTATAGGCAACTTCATTGGCCCCTCTAATGAATCTAACAACACCTTTGGGTGGGTCATGAGTCATGTTGGATATTTCATGGGATCTTAAGGTTGTAGGGGCATCCTTTTGTGATGATAGGGTTTCTAAGAAATATTGAAGGGATTGGGCCGCTCATTAGGTACCTATGGTAGGTTAGTTCATTCCTGGTCGGGAAAGTATTGAAGTACTCCACTACTGGTTGTCCCGTCGTTGCCCCGTCTCCTTCATTGGGATTCTCATTTTAGGGTTCATCATCATCTCATATGATCTCGATGAACATCACTTCTCCATCATCTTCTTTAGAGCAGATAAATTTTGGATTGGAAGATTGGGGGACTAATCCGAGTGATTCAAGCATCGAGTTTAGTTTTCGTACTTGTTTTGTGGCGATGGAGGCGAATGGATTAGGTTGTGGTTATAGGTTAGAGTTGGTGTTTCCGGGGTTGTCTTCTTCTTGCTTGATTTCTGGTTCATCAACTTGGGATGCTTCGGGCAGCTTGGGTGGATTGTGATGGCGTTGATCGAACTATGGATTTGTGTTGAGCATTGCGGGTCCATTGTTGGGTAAGAATAAGCAGACAAAACTGGATGGGTCACCAGTTTTGGGTTCTTACCCGTATAACTAGGCAGTGTACCCGCTATTCGATCAGTAATGGCCTTCAACACAGTGTCGATTTTGTTACTGATCTCGCTTTGTTGTTGTTTGAAATCGGCTTCAAACTTGGATAGTCTAGCGTCTTGAGATGCCATGAACTCGAAAACCAGTCCTTTTATATTTGATTGACTGTTAAAATTTTGAGGACGATTGTTGAAGGGACGGTTCGGAGTCAAACCTTTGGGTTAGAACCGGTTAGGTGGGTTTAAGAAATTATTTTAGGAGTTTTGAGGTTGTCTCCACCTAAGGTTCCGGTGAATTCTCCATGACGGATTATAGGTGTCACCAAGACTGTTTTGCTCAGGCTTAAAAGTTTACCACTTACCTCCCGCTTCGTCGGTACGCGAGGATGCGTATTCAACAAAGGCTTGTTCGGGGTTTTCCATGCAATTCCGAGTGTCGTGGGGACCACTACAGATTTTACATGGGGTAGTGTTGGACTTGATTTTCGGAGCAAGATGAGCTTCCATCAAGCGTTAGACTTGATTTTCGAGCTTAATTAGAAGGCGGTTGGATGTACTCGGGACATCTTGAGGCAATACGATTTCCTTGACCGGCTTAGCGAAATCCCTTGGGTCGTTCCAACTTTCGTTTTCATAGAGGGCGAGGTCCTCTAATATTTCACAGGATTCATCGGGGTTGAGGTCACGAAGCTTACCACCGGCCGATTGGTCAATGGTTCGTCTTGTGATGGGATTGACATAGTCATAAAAAAATTGGACTTGGAGCCAAAGATCGATGCCATGATGAGGGACTTTTTGGAGTAAGTCCTTGAAACGAGTTCATGCTTTGGATAGAGATTCTACATGATGTTGTTGGAACATCAAGATATCGTTGCGGAGTTTTGCGGTCTTTCCTGGTGGAAATAATTGAGCAAGGAATCGGGTAGTAAGATCCTTCCATGTAGAGATGGATCCTGCTGGAAGGCGTTCAAGCCAATTACTAGCTTGATCGCGTAAGGAAAATTGAAATAAACGCAAGCGCGTTCTTTCCCTATTTTTACCGTTAAGGTCAAGTGAGTCCATAAGTTTAAGGAAATCCTTGAGGTATTGGTTTGGATCCTCGGACCGAAGTCCGTGGAATGAGCATCCGTTTTGCACCAACCGGATGGTGTCTGATCGAAGAGGTACCACGTTGTTCCCTTTAAGGAGCTCTATGGTATTCCTATATCCCTCGTGGCTTGGTTTGGAGTAATCTCCTAGAGTACGGATAGGATTCTCGTCTCCCATGGTGGTTGACGAGAATGGGTTACGAAACAATTATCACAAAGAAAAGATAGACTACAAGAAATCTAATGTGCGAGAATTAAATTCTTACTTGAAAGGATTCAAGCAAGTAGAACTAAGCTAAACTATGATCAAAACCTAACTATTCCCCAGGCGGCAGCGCCAAAAACATAATGTGCGGTCATCGTAGGACTTCTACACGAGAAGTTTTACAACTCCCTAGGCAGTGCACCTAATCGTTGTAGTGTAGTATAGGCAAGACTAGGGGTTGTTTATCGTTCACTCGAGGAATAGGTTGAGAAGGCTTGATCACGGTCTAACAAAATTCTAAGGGTTGAGGGAAGATTCTTTTTGAGTTTTTGTATTTTATAGAAAGCAAGTAAATCATATAATTGGAGAGGTGGTTTGGTTTTAGCTATTTAAACTAAATATATTCTACACTAATGGTGATAACAATAAGATAAAAGATTGTGTTTATTTAATCATGTATTACTCCTCAGATTGCTTCTCCTAGTGTTGTTGCCTTGTCACACTTGTGATGATCTGTGTAACTATTTCCTAAAGCATGAACGAATTACACGAACCCGCCGTCTACTTAGTATGCCGCTAGAGCAACGCACATGCAAGGTAGTATGAAGACTATTACACGGCCCCTAGGAGTGAGTAATATAAAATTGCATTTTGAAATATATAAGAAGTGGAACAACCATATAAGGGGCAATGTATAATAAAAGACTATTACCCGATGGTAATCATTTCTACACTATCAATGTTTTTCTAACAAATCAACAACGAAACAGACAAAATCAGGTTTTTTTATAAGACCTAATCATGCATATTTATCACAAGAAGTAACACCACTAAGATCTACATCCTTGTGTTTCATACAACATAAATAAACACAATTGAAGGTTAGCTAACATGTTTCAAGATAAAGCATGAACAATATGAATCAAACAATAAGACATGAATGAAACGAAATAAAGATAAACTTTACTTATTAAAACATGAATAAGGAAGTACAATAATGGATTTGAGTGCCCTAAATCATCCCTAACAGCTGCTAAAACGAACTAGGTTATCCCCTTGCTATTCTCTAAAGTTAACACAATTAAAACCTTAAAAAACAATTTTTAAAAATATAAAAATCGCTGCGACGCTCTTGTTTTAATCGAGACGCTTCGTGAAAGAGAATATTCTAGATAATGGGTTAGGTCATGCATTCTGACGCCATCTTGTGACGTTGTCTTGGTATGAATTGTGACGGCGTCACGTGTAATCTGTGACGGCGTCTCCAGCTGCTAAGAACATAATCTTGAGAGATGTTGGTGTAGGTCCGTAGTCTTGTCCGTTTCTTCTCTAAATGAGCCTAATTCACTCTGTATTTCTTCCTCCAAATGCCTCAAATAATGCTGAATACCTAAAAAGGAACGATTAAGTACCTATTTTGGGCATAAATGCACAATTTAGAGGGTTAAACGACCTCGAAAAAGTGTATAAAATAACACCTCATCAATTATTTCTACAAAGAAACATTCACAAGATCCATTGAGGTAATTAACCTTAATTGAATCTCTTTCTTAAAAGACATACAAAGGTGCATTCTTTGAACACTCTCAACATAGTACATCACATATCGTCACCCTTAAACATACTCCTAGGTTCTAGATGATTCATTCTTTCTTATAGCTACAACAACTTTCTTGCTCTCTCATTCAACCTTAGAATTCCACACATCTTGATTAGGATTATGTGAACCGAAATTAAAGTACATTAGTTGAGTCATAGTAGGCCTTGTATGAAAAGACAATACAAATTTTATCTTTGCTACACTTCATTAGGCAAATATAGGAATTCTATTTTGTCTAACATGAGAATGACTACTGGAGAATCTATTGCACTAGAAATTCAATTTGACCTAACGATTGAATTACTTCCAAGAGTGAACTTTGGTTCGTGGTATAACCCATAAAAATGGTCGTGTTTAGCCTGAATTGAGCACCTCTAGTGATAATCTCATATTCATTCTCTAATCTGACTAAATGACTCCTCCTAAATATGCCTAATGATAGTCTACATTGATGGACTCTGTATCTCATTAGGAGTGCACACTAAGCAAGTAAAAATTAGGTTTCTCCTTAGTCAATCTAGACTACATGCACCTCACATATGTCTTTTAAGTTTCATGATGATAATGTGCTCCCATGTAATGCAATTATATGCTTTTATGTTTATCTTAATGCTCAACATTTATTTGCTTAACTATTGAATGCATGTCTGTTGTAAAAGCGTTTGCCTTTTTCTAGCAATTTAGATAAAATATCTCTTATTTTATCTAAATAACACATGCTCCTAAGTGTTAAATTCTAACATGTTTTACATGATGATTGCATTTAAAATTATCATGTTTTGTATGCGTCATTTTACATGACTTACGTGTTAATTGTGAACCTACACTATGTTAGTTTAATGTACGACAATTAATATTTAAATGTCATATAGTCTTACACATTAATCTTGTTGATTATTGTGTTGATGCATGCTTAGATAAACCTGCATGCTTATATCTATATATCTTATGCATCTAGGTATATATTTTCTCACACTAGAATATTTTCCTTCGCGTCCGTGTCACAAACATAAAAAGTCAAAAGAGTCATAAAACGGTTTTATATCTCTTAGAGTCTTCACTCACACATTCCCTTAATCATCATCTTGCTTTCTTCCGAATAATCCACTCTTTTGTCAAGAAAAAGTTAGATACAAATCTAACACTCCTCCTAGTAGGTTTGACAACTTAAATATTTCATCCGAAATATTCAAGTATCTTTAACTTGCGATCGCAAACGTTAAAGGTCATATCCGAAAATCCCTATTCAAGCCTTTTAACAACATAAGTTAAAACGCTCTCCTTTTCTCTTCGACGAAAACTTCATTTTCTCTTCGACGAAAACATTCTTTCTCTTCGACGAAACATTCTTTCTCTTCGAAGAAACATTCTTTCTCTTCGACAAAAACATTCGTTTCTCTTAGACGAAAACATTCTTTCTCTTCGACGAAATATTATTTCTCTTCAACGAAAACATCCTTTCTATCCATGAAAACATTTTTTTTATTCGACGAAAACATTATCTCTCTTCGACGAAAACACTCTCGTCTTTCGATCACACCTCTTCCTTCTCACTCAATCACGCCTCTTCAACCATAGAGATGGCTAATCTCTTTCTTCCACTATTTCTACTACCAACTTTAAGACAACAATATACCTCGTCGTGTGATTGTTCTATGAACATTCGTAATGCTCAGGACAAGCTACATAAATTTTTGAGTATAGTTTATCGTACGCTAACCACCATCCGTCTTGACATAGTCAAGCTCGTCGTCTCTATCTTCGTTTGTTTTCTTCTTCTTTATTATTATTATTATTATTATTATTATTATTATTATTATTATTATTTTCGCATACGAAACACACCGAAGATACGTCACCATTTCCTTCGGGACAATGTCTAAAAGGAAACATCTCCATCGAAAAGGTTGCGTCTGAAGATAATATCATCGACATTCTTTCTTTACCCCTCAAGTGTGAATCGTTAAATTATCTTCATCAAGGTTTAGGAATGATGGAACATATTCCATAAATCGTTCTCTTCCTTTCTTCTAGTTTTGATTCTAGTCCGTGTTCCATTCCGTGTCGTGACAACTTAACTACTTCATCTAAAGTACCTTAAGTATTTTTAATTAGAGAAATGCAAATTAAAATGCCACTCTTTTGAAAAATTCATCAATTTCCCTAAACATCCCTCCTGTTGGCGGTACAGCGGCCCCCAGATCTATTCTAGCGACCTCGAGATATATCTGGGATCGACGGCAGCAGCTTGTAATACCATTCATTTTTTAAATCCATAACCTAACACTTCCTTACTTTTGCTACAAGCTGACGTCTACTCTACACCCAAATCTATGTCCAATATTTCTTTATAGATCAATGGGATCCTCATATCCTAACACTCATAAGCATCATTGCTTATGTTGTTAATAGTCAAGTGAATTTCATATTGAAATGCATCTCATTCTCAAACACAATCCTTACAATCGTCATACTTATAAATTGGTCCTCACTTCTCGTAAACCTCTTTTCTCACCTCGAATGGTCTTTTCACTTCTAAATGGTTCCTCTCTTTCTTAATAGTCTTCTCACTTCTGATTGTCGTCTCACTTCTAATAGTCTTTTTTACTTCCAACGTTTCTTCTCACTTCTAAACGTTCCTTTTCACTTCTAAATAAGACTTATCTTCTCTAACGTTTCCTCTCACGTCTAAATGTTTCTTCTCTTTTAACAGTCCTGTTACTATTAAAATTCCTTCTATATCTCTCCTAACTTAATTATTTCATCCGAAATATTTAAGTAATTTGCTAAATGCAAATGTCACTCCTTCATTAAATTTTCCACTTTCTAGAAAGTGAAGAACATAAAGAAAATATTCAATCTTCAAGTGTTATTGAGTCTCTCACTATTCTTCCACCATGAAAGACCTACCACCTCATTTTACATACCCACATTTGTTCCTCAACATTTTCAACCAACAAAACACCAAACAAACCTTTGAATTCCTAATCATCCACCTTTGTCTCGATAGGATCACATGTACATCAATTAGTCTCGCTCATCCTTTTTCATTTTTCGGCTCTATGGAATCATTTTCATTAACATTCAAGAGCACATCGTCTCCATCCTCATTTTTCTTTTTATCTTTTTAAAGTATATATTTTTGCATATTTTGTCAAGATATTAAGTGTCATTCGTATACCTTTAAAAAGTTATTCTAATAATATTTTTGTGTCAATCAATAAACGAATCCCATTCTCGTTTATTAAAAGTTGGTCTAATCTTTGTCCTTAAACATATGTCTTGAGTCTTTTAATTATATCATTTAGATTGTTAATTTTAAAATATTGATTGCATGTGTCTAGCTTCTAACTTTCTCTTAAAGTGTCATACTTTAGAATACTAACACCTAAAATGCATGTCTAGTCTCCCAATAATATCTTGATATATATATATGTGTGTGTGTGTGTGTGTGTGTGAATGTGTTTCAATGTGCGCGAACTTAACGAGTTTAAACTTGTGGGAACCGAACGAGTGAAACCGAACGAGTGCTCTTACAACTCGAACCGAACGAGTTCATTCTGAACTTATCAAGCATCAATGGTAATTTATTTATGGATCCGTTATAGTTAATATACAAGGAATGTAATTATCATGAGGACGTAATAAGCAAGGGGGAGCTAGGAGATATGTAGGTAAACAACATGGAAGTTGGTTAAACCGTGATGATAGAAGACTTCACTAGGATGATGCAAGGTTACCTTTATAGGAATATAGGACCGGGGATTGTAAAATATGATGAAGGGCTCATTCATACTCTAAATACTTCACCGCATCCACTTCAAAAGCACCTCAACCTTATTTCTTATGCTTTCTTCTCATTCCTCCAACCAATAGACTTGGATCACCTACCTTTTCTTCATTCCTTCAATCTATACACTCGAAGTACCTATCCTCTTGTCTTGCCTACTTCTCACCTCTCATGACCTTTTCTAAACTATCCAAGAAACAAACAATCACCTTCACCTTTATTTTATCCTCTCCTCAAACCTATATACTCGGAGCACCTATCTTCTTCTCATTCCTCTAACTTATATACCCGGAGCAAATACCATCTTCTCATATCCACATAATACCTTTTTGCTTCTACAAAAGGGGAAAAGAGAGGTGTAAAACGAGTAATCTTTTAAACTTACTAAGTGTTTTAGTTTACATATTTTATCATGCGTCAAAAAAGGGAGGATTGTTTATTGCAAATACTACGATAATTAATCTATACGATCTCTTTATGTTTTGATGATAACAAAAAGTGTAACTGTAATACGTAATCGTAAAGTGGCGCAAGTTTTACTCGTAATCACAAATCATCAATGCATACACGTATCAACATCTCTCGACGTCTCAAGTATGCATCAAGATGGACATTGGTTTACACCCGACGTAAATCACATAAGGTATGTACAAACAATATTAAACTTGTAGATATCAAAGAAATAAGTTTTTTTGTCTTAAACTTAATTTTTTTAAATACAACAAAACTATTTTCCTCAAAAATTATTTAGACAAATTATTTTTGATTTTATAAAGAAATGTTTTTATTGGTAATTTTTGAATTTCAAAATCTGGTCATTTCCCCCCTAAAATAAGTCACTTTCACTAGACAAGTTTGTCATCACAAAAAGACAAAAACATGAGTGTCTGTCGGGGCGGTCCCTTAATTCGGTCGGCGGCCCCCTTAATTATTTGGCGGCCCCCTTATATATCTGGGACCGCCGTTTCCTGACAGGCTGTTTTTTCAGCTCAAATATAATAGTGGGTCAACTCCAACTAATTTTACAACGCTTTTTTTGGCACGAATTTCTCGCATTCCTTTCCTCTCTCAAGATCGCTCAGCTACAATCTTTTTTGATCATTTTGACTGTTAATCTTGTTTAAATTTGATCCAATCTTTAACACTTTCTTTCTTCCTCAAGTGCAAAGAGAAGAACTTTCGTTCAACTTCAAGATCCAGAAAATAAAGTTATGTAGTCTAAGTTAGGTCTATTTGTAACATTTGTACATATAGATCTAGGTCCATTTCTTCTAATCTTTAGTAGGTGTGTATCCAAATGAATGTATATATTTGGATGGGTTTTATTGTGGGTTGGATAGTAGTTTAGGCCTTAAAATACATTGGTGAAGTGGTGATTAGTTCTAGCTAGATTAAGGACTCGCCATTGTAGATTAGTGTCAGTATATAATGTAGCGACGCGGTGTTATGTGTTTAGGACTTTTTAAACTCTAGGTTTGTTATGTTGGCCAGAAACACAAGGTTTGTTTTGTTGAGACCATAAAACATAACGTGTGGTTTGTGTAACGATGTTGAACTCGTAATCTAGATGAGTGTAGGAAAATATTGTAAGCTTGGTATAAAGTTTTTCTTCGCCTAAAAGGAGATTGTTGATTAGTGAAGTAACTCTTCGAGTTGAATACTCGAGGTATGGATAGCGAAGAGAGCTTCTAACGAACCACTAAATTCATCGTGTTGGTCTACATTTTTCTTACCCTTCACTTAGAACTTAGTTTAGTTACATTTACTCCGCTTTACTTTTATACTTGCATTGTACTCAATGATTGTGTGAATGGTGTGGTGTAACCTGTTAGTTAAAGTTGTGTAGCTCTTTGTGCTAGAATATTGTGGAGTGTTGGTTATATTGTTAGAATATCTTTTAGCTATTGTAAACTTGATGAATCAACACTTCCTCAAATTGCGTCACAGCTTGATTGTGATTTGATACAAAAGATCTAGTCCAAAAACCTCTTCTGGAGGTGGTCCTATAAATCAAGCGGCCCCCTGATATACTTGGCGGCCCCCATATATATATGGGACCGCTGGTAGAAAAGTGTTGTAATTCTTGATCTTAAAGTTTTTAATGGAAACGTATTTAAACCCCCCCCTCCCTTTACGGTTTCCACAAAAAGATTTACCTGGTGTGTCATGATTTGTTTCAATGGTTTTATCAAACGCTTGGGAATAAGTGTCAACATTAACATTGATAACACTATCCAATGGTTTGATAGAAATGTCCTCCGAGGGTAATTTGACATTGATTTCATCAATATCATTGCCCGTATCCGATTTTAAATCGTGGACAGAAATTAACTTATAAGAAGATTAATTTTTGTCATATATAAATGTGTAATCTTCATCACCAGATTCGGAAAATGATATTGTAAAATCAAAATCGGCTTTAATGGTGTTATGAGGACTTACAGTGGGTTCAGACGAGACTTTCAGGTCAGATGCCAATGCATAATTGTAGATGATAGCTGGGAAATCTGCTTCAAAATCTTTAAAGAGGTCAATATCATCATAAATCTTACCGTACGTATTAGTTTCCCAATCAAACATCTGGCCGTACTTATGAGTTTGATCAGCCATAAGTTGAATGTACTCTTCCATGGTGATGTTAGGGTCTTCCATTTCTTGTAATAAATTTGCTACGAAAAAAGGTCAAATGGACTAATACGTCGTATCAGTAAACTAAATACGCCGTATTGATGTTAAAGTCAAATATGTTGTATTGGTTTTAGGAAAAATTTATACGCCGTATAAAAAAAGATGAATACGCCGCATTGAGTTTTTGACTCAGAAAATTACAGCAGACTTTAACAATGCAGAAAAACACACAAACACATAAATATGCAAAATATACAATGCAAAAAATGAATTAAACACACAAAATCAAGCACATACAAAAACTAAACTAAGAACACGAAATTTAAACTAATTTAAATTACGCTAAAACTAAACTAAAATACCAATAAAGAAAAGAATTAAACAACTTCACTCCCCGGCAACGGCGCCAAAAACTTGATTTATCGTTGTGCGTAGGAATTATTTATTAACAAGTTTTACATTTATATTTTGCCAACATTACCTAAAAACAACACTAACATGCAGTGTACCCGATCAGTTGTAGCTTCGTTGGTAAGTAGGGTGTCGATCACTAAGAGCGAGAACGTTAATTCCTAAGTCTACCGATATTTTAGTTATCTATGTTAGTTTTAATCTATCTAATCTATGTCAAAACGTATGCTAAACCTAATTCTAACGGATAGGGGGTTTTCAGTCTGAGAGACTGGCACGGGTTTTGTGGTGACTTAAACCTACTTTAGACATTATAACACACACAAGCAGATAATCAAAAGATAGAAAAGCGATCAATCCAATTATAAGGAAACTATATTAACCATGATTAATCCAATCAAAATGCAGGTTTGTTTATTAGTGCAATGATTAACTTATCTCGAAGGGCATATCATTCCTAGATTTAGGCGGTACTTCTTCCTAAAACCTAGACACGCTAATTCTGTCACAATTAGACGCATCCGCATAAAGCAAGCATTTGCTGATTATAATCTATCTTAGGAGATTAATAATGGTGATCTTATTAAACCCTAGCTCAATGAGACTTTACTAACTTACTGCTTAACGACTCTTTATATACTAGTAGTCCACTGTCCAAGTCCTTACCAAGGGAATCAGAACGTCATTGGTTGATCCCAGGTCACCTGCTAGTCCAACTTGTTCACTAAACCAATGGCAAGGATATGTCATTCTTTGTGATCCTATGATTCTAGATATATAAATTATGGATATGAAGAGCTATCCCGGTATCTAGCTAGCACGATATTTTACATTCCTAGATCCAGTTGAATGATAGGTCGCATACTTAAGAACGTAAATGAGTATAAATTTATAAACATAATCAATAATCAACGATAAATTAAGCAATCAAGATAAACAACCCAAGCATTAAAATCTTCACAAACATGACTAATACTTAAAGGTATTAGTCGATAACCATTGTAATGAGTACAAACATGATAATGATCAACCAAGGTAAACTAACCGAGTTAAACGAATGATACCAAAAATCTAACGATTATTAAGAGTATGAGAATTACAAGGTGTTTCCTATTGAATTAGATGCGTTGCTTGACCTTCTTTGCTCTTCTTGGCTTTTGAAAATCAACCTTTGTTTATAATCTCATCGTCATGCTCCTGATTGTTGTTGCTTTCAGTTAATCACTCTTTCTAATTAATCACAAAGCACATATACATAAATTAATTAATTAATGCTATAATCATTATTGTTTTTCTTGTATCAGGCTGGTTCATGATCCATGTTTCCTCGTGTACAGCAGATAATGAGTGTGACGATATCAACTGTCCAGAAGTGACATACTTTAGCTGCATGTGTTTGTGCAAAGTGGATTATGAAGGCGCCTTGCCACCATATATCCAAAGTGGGTCCATCCAGTACGACGAAACATCAAAGCTCCAACATATCAAGTTACTAGTCTATATCATAAGGATACACCCTGGTTAGGATATCAATATAGTTTATTATGTTAGTTTATTACGTTTTACTATTTGTTTAAGAATGTTTCATGTCGTATTAGGAATGTATTTATGTTGTCTCCTTGTGTTAGGAGAGTCATTGTTTAGGAATGTCTTCGCATTTAGTGCGTTTGATCAGCAATTGATACGCCCGGTTAGGGGTTGTATCGAGATAAGGCACCACTTTTAGCGTGTGTTTGCTCCTTAAGAATGAAGAGAAGAAGAAGAGATAGACTTGCACCACTATAGCGTGTGCGGGCTCCGTAAAAAAGAAGAGAGAAGCTTAGAGATTGTCCTTTAACTTGATTGATTAATAAACTAAAAAGTACAAGAGTATTTATAAGATAAAAGTAAGGTAAAACTCTAATAGCTAAATGGGTCATGTGTTCAAGCCCAGGCTTATCATTCCTCACCCCTTCAAAACCACATTGCCCTCAAGGTGATGTCTTGAAAAGCACTCTTGATTGACTTTCCTAAAAAAACATGAAGAACACATCTGGTGAGGTTTTTTTTTCCTAAACCGGCACTAATACGTGCACTTTTATGGTCAAACCCCACCATTTTAGGTGAGGCTTTTGCATTAGCCCGCGTAGCGGAAGCACAAGTTCAACATCTTGAGGAAACAACTTTCAATAAGTCAAACAAGGTGGAAGAAACAGAGGCCCGTTTTGAGGCAATTGCAGAGAAAGAGCAGAATATTTAAGAAGAAGAGATAGACTTGCACCACTATAGCGTGTGCGGGCTCCGTAAGAAAGAAGAGAAAAGCTTAGAGATTGTCTTTTAACTTGATTGATTAATAAACTAAAAAGTACAAGAGTATTTATAAGACAAAAGTAGGGTAAAACCCTAATAGCTAAATGGGCCATGGGCTCAAGCCCAGGTGTATCACATAATTGGTTTATTTTTCTGCTTATCTCTTCTGTGTGCTTGCTGTAAAAAGGACTGATAGTTGTGTTTCAAGGTGTTAGTATTGAAGTTTGAAGACTTAGTTTATCAGTCAAGTTCAGTTTTAGTTCATGAATGTTTCGATTGTAGTCATAGATAGGAAATATTATTTCCTTTCTCTTGCATTGTAAGTAAAAAATTCCAATTAGTAACATATTATTATTCTGCTAATAAAAGTCAATTGAAGTAAGACAAATATACCACCTATCTTTATGATTTCCAAGCATATAATCAAGTTATTAGTGCATGATAATAATATAATGTCACATTGTCCTTAGTTTTATTACTCTATTTGATCAGAATAGCAAAAAATCAAAAGAAACAAAAACTTTAATCCGTCATATTTTAGATTGAAAATAGTTTCAAAAGTATTCAACGATAGTAATGATTGATTGATCTTTACATATAAATGGCTAAACAAGAGAAAAGAATATTACCCACATAATTGCGCTTTGCTACCGAATTAGTGAACTTCGATATTTCATAGCCAATATATAACAATCTTTCTTTAAATATCTCAACCAATATTATGCCGAAAGTTTTAGAACATGACGAAACCCATTTGACATGCTTAAAACGTTTTATTGATGCTTATAAACTTATCCGGTCGACTAATATGAAACCTAAGATCATAAAGTGTTACGCAACTCGATTTCTCTCCAAATACACTATGCCTCTACGAGTTTCGTCAAGCCCCATATAAAACGGTAAGGTAAGAAATACTACTTGATGACGTATAGTACGGACCGGGCACGACCCATACTTCTTTGTGGGCTTAACCTGTATCACGGTCACGGGTCGCGGACCCGCTAGTGTGTCACGGTCGCGGTCACGGATACTTGTCCGGAACGCGGCTTTCACGGCGTGGTCTCCAGCTGTTGTATTCTGCATACAACTGATTTATGCGCTATTTCAGGCAAGGATAACCCTAAATTAAGTATGGGATATACTCTGCTAATTTAAATAGGCCAAGATAATGTCAAATCCCGGTTTGTCGGATAAGGCTTAGGCCGAATTATGGGGAAACCCTATTGAGCATGAGGCCTATAAAAGGATCAACAATCATCATCAATGGGGTATCACCTAAAAACCCTAATCATACTCGATTACTCTCCAAGAACCATATACTTACTCTCACGCCGGTGGCTAATCGTGGGATCCGCTCCCATGATAAGGTTAACGCGTGTTCTTTTATTCCTTGTGCAAGAGTCCTCAACGAAATTCACTTGGTGCAAGAATAAGGTTCCTCGGCCTGAATAACTACCTATTGGCGCCATCCGTGGGACCCGACACTAAGAATCACTCTTAAGAATGAGCGCAGTGGCTAACACAACCCCAATTGTGACCACTGTCACAAAAACAGCGAACAATTTAAAAACGCAGAAGGAAAG
Source organism: Tanacetum coccineum (assembly GCA_026074375.1). Classification (NCBI taxonomy): domain Eukaryota; kingdom Viridiplantae; phylum Streptophyta; class Magnoliopsida; order Asterales; family Asteraceae; genus Tanacetum; species Tanacetum coccineum. Next base: position 696 of record BQNB010159236.1, on the reverse strand, counting down.
GGATAAAGTTAACATCCAGGACTTTTGTGAGGAACACTACGATGACATCTTACCTATTATCATGGATAAAGTCCGTCGCAATAAGCGAAAAGAAGTTCATACCAGACCGGACTTCACAGGAAGCTCCGAGAAAGGTCGGAGAAAAAGAGAGGGTTCTCAAAATTCAAGTGCTGGCATCTCACCCGTGAGATACCACACCTCTTCAAGGATGCCTAGGGTCCAAGACCGCTTGAGATACAATAACGGGAACGTGTTTAATCATCTGGGCCGTTAAAGGAGAAGTGTACACTAACGACTCAGCGATACCTACTCACTAAGCATGACACAGTCTAGACCGAGCAGGACAAGCTCTAGGGATGCTTCCCGCATTAGAGATCGCTCCCCCAGTAGAGACTGCCCCCGACACATAGATCGCCTCCGCGACACTGAAGAGTCGTACGATGGTACCTACTCCTCCCAAAGGACTAAGACCAAGTACAGAGGATCCCCTCGTGACAGGCGTCGATCCAGGAGCACGAGGGGATGGAGGGAAAGCGAATCTCCACCATCCCGCGGATCTGAAAGCAGCACCAGTGACATGGGCCATTGGAAGTCAAGAAATAAACGGCGCAAGAAGCTGGAGGAAGACCTGGCCGTACCTTGGAGCTGCGAGGATGTAGATCCGTTTACACCTCGAATTCGCAACTTCAGAAGCCC
>BQNB010159235.1:3251-14935 GCA_026074375.1 Tanacetum coccineum | reverse complement strand
ATTAAATTGGCATAGACGTCTAGGGAAACGCGAGTGTGTAGAAAGGATACCATCGGTAATAGTCTTCATACTACCTTACACCTAATATGCATTTAATATACTCTTAGGGGCCTTGTGATAGTCTTCATACTACCTTACTTGTGTGTTGCCTTAACGGAATATTAAATAGATGGCGGGTTCGTGTAATCCGTTCATGACTTATGAAATACTTACACAGATCATCACAAGTGTGACAAAGCAATTGATCTAGGAGAAGCAATCTGAGAAGTAGTGCATGATTAGGTAAATACATTATTTATCATAAAGTTATCACCAGTAGTATAGATTATAATTAGTTTAGTAATTAGTTAAACAAACCAACCTTTAAAACCATATGATTTACCTGCTTTTCATAAAATATAAAAACACAAAAAGAATCTTCTCTCAACCCTTAGAATTCTGTTAGACCGTGATCAAGCCTTCCCAACCTATTCCTCTAGAGAATGATAACAAGCCCCGAGTCTTGCCTATACTACACTACAACGGTTACCTACACATGCATTTAATATACTATTAAGGGCCATGTAATAGTCTTCATGCTACCTTACCCCTAATATGGTTGGTCCCTCTTAAGTTATTTCACATGCATTTAATATACTCTTAGGGGCCTTGTAATAGTCTTCATACTACCTTACTTGTGTGTTGCCTTAACGAAATATTAAATAGATGGCGGGTTCGTGTAATCCGTTCATGACCTAGGAAATACTTACACAGATCATCATAATTGTGACAAAGCAATGGATCTAGGAGAAGCAATCTGAGGAGTAGTGCATGATTAGGTAAATACATTTGTTTATCATAAAGTTATCACCGGTAGCATGGATTAATTAGTTTAGTTATTAGTTAAACCAACCAACCTCTCAACCTATGATATTTACCTGCTTTCTTATATATATAAAAATACAAAAAGAATCTTCTCTCAACCCCTAAAATTCTATTAGACCGTGCTCAAGCCTGCCCAACCTATTCTCCTAGAGAACGATAACAACCCCCGATTCTTGCATATACTACACTGTAACGATTAGATACATTGTCTATGGAAATGTAAAACTTCATGTAGAAGTCCCTTACGACCTCCGCATCAAGTTTTTGGTGCCGCTGCATGATGAATAGTTAGGTTTCGATCATAGTTTAACTTAGTTCTACTCACTTGAATCCTTTCAAGTGAAATTTTAATTTCGTATATTAGCTTTCTAGTAGTCTATCTTTTCTTTGTGTTAATTGTTTCGTAAATCAGTAGAAGAGACTTTAGGAACCCCGATAGAGGTAGAACCTTTGGACGAAAAACAAATAGAGGATTTAGGCTTGAATACTTGTAATCATGACATTCCTCTTAGCTCCAAGTTCATAGTTTTGATAAATCAGAGCCTCAACCACAACCCTGACCTAATTGTCCACCATTAGATGTAAGTCTAGGAAACGAAAGAGGCCCCAAACCACCCATCAAACCAAATAGTCTGAATAGTTCCATCAAACCACATAGTCCGGATAGTTCTAGGATGAAGGTAGTAGATTATTTAACAACTCAAACATCGCCTTCACCTCACATGGTAAATTCCCATCCTAAGGGTGTGTATAGTTATTATAACCCTGGTATAGATGACCCTAAGAGACATTATGGATTTAAACTGGGTTTATTAGGAAAAAGTATACCCCTAGGTGTTGATATTTCAAATTGGGATATGTTTAATGATGATTGGGGATTAGAATATAAGGAAGTTTCTCCTCTAGGAAAAGAACTTAGTTTAGTTGATAGGCTAAATAAAGTAGAGAAAGGTAGAATTTTAGAAGCACACCATTTAGAGTCTATTCTTCAACAACAAATTTCTCAACATATGGCTCCTTCTCACCTGCACTTGAACTCAAGTGTAGGGAACCCTCGTAGAATCAGGCTCGTGACTCGAACAAAAACAAGCGCTTTTTGGGAGGCAACCCAATATTTACTTTTCCCGCATATTAAGAGTATCTTGTGTTTTAACTCTTTATTGTTTGTTTTATTATGTTTGAATTAGTTGCAATCATGCTTTGTTTGTTTGTAACTTCGTCTTATTTGCAATCAAATGTATTTTGCAACAAAATAAGTGTAGGGGAAATATCCGGTTTTTAGAATCAAATTCAAACATTTAAAATGAATTGTTTAGATTAATCCGCGTCAGTCTCGAGTCATATGATTGAATTATTAATTCTCAGGTTGTTATGCAACATATTGTACAGGAAAATAACTTATAAGAATGAGTGTAGGAAATTTTTCATCAAAAACGAAAAATGAGTTTTCACAGAGTGTGGAGCGTGCAGTCATGATGTCCACGCCGAACGCCGACACTACGACAAGCTTGTGACTGGGTCATGAGGATATTCCTGACGGCGTAAATTGCCCAGTTACAGGAAAACTCAAAAAATTTAAGTATTTATGAAAATAAAACTTTTACAACACTTAAAAAGTTTAAAATCTTTTATAAACCTGCAGAACCATGAGTTTAACAATTCTCTCATCCTATCTTTGCTACTTTATAGAGTCAACCCTAATTTCACATTGTATATTATTATATCGCATATTTTATGCTTGGTGTAGTTGTCTTTGTCTTTGATTACAGGTTTATATTTGATGAGAAGAAGCTTGAAGTCTTAAGAAGTTTCATTTGTATGATTCTTGAGGACATTTAACCATTTATCGCAGTTTTCTTCATCTCCATTTTTGAGCAAACCAAAGAGTAACTTAGTTTCTTTTACTTGGTTTTCCTTTTCCCTTTATTATTCGTTTTTTTAACGGGTACTTCTATAGAACATTAAGAGACAATAGTTCAAACTCATTGTAGGGGGAAAAAAAGCCCTTAGAAAAACTATTCTTTCATTTTCCATATTGCTTTGTCCTTAAAATGAAAAGGTAATGATATCGAAACATAAGCATAAAATTAGAAAAAAGAGAATACGAATTAATGAAAAAAAGAATAACGGAAAAAAAAAAAATAATAATGCGAGAAAAATTAAAAAAATAAGATAACCAAAAAAATGAAACCTGAGGAGGAGCGCTGGGGGAGGGGGCGCGGTGGTTGTGTGCGGCGAGGTGGGGGGGTTGGGCGGGAGGTGTGTGTGTGTTTCGTTAGGTTGTGGTGTTGGTTGGGGGCTTGTTCTAGTCTGGGTGATTGTGGTGTAAAATGGAGTCTGTGTGAGTATATTAAGATTATATTGGTGGTGGTAGTATTCGGGTTTGGTGATAGTCATATAAATTCCTATCCATAAGACGACCTATTAGATTACTCTGATGTTTGTTTTCTCCGTATGATTCTCGACACCTTATAATAATATAAAAATAATATAAACCATCCATCCCCCCACGTCACGATCACCCTTTGCGTGTGGGTGTGTGGGGGTTTGGGGGTTTTGGTGGGGTGTGGAGGGGTGGGGGGGGTGGGGGTTGGGGGGGGGGCTGGGGGGACGGGGGGGCCTTCGCCCACACTGCTTAACAGTCTCGTGTGCTACCATGTCTCCCCCCCCCTCTCCGCCCCCCCCTTTACCAAAATCACCCCCAAACCCCCAAAAACACCCCCCCACCATCCGGTCCCCCCCGCTACATCCCACTCTACACCCATTCAACACTCCAAACACATCCACTCCCCACCGGCCCCCCGCCAACCCACCCCAACCCCATACTGTAACGCCTTACGCCACACACGGCAAACTTTGACGACTCAACAATCACCCCATCGACGAAACACCCTATCGCTTACACTGCGTCAGGTCGTGCGCACTCCTATACAATCTATTCCGTCGTTCCTGCTGTAATACAGTGTATTATAAATCGCCAATAGAAACCAAGAGCAAAGTAGAACTCGGATTATGAACCTAACAGCTAGTTGTACCTGGACGAAAAATAAACTTCCGCGACAAGAGTAATATATGTGAGTCAAAACCTGATACCTGCATCTGCATAAATAGGATTTGTCTAGCAAATAGGCACGTATGCAAAACCCAGTTATTAACCATAGACATCTATATGATGGTCACACAGATCATCTTAATAAATCCCACCCCAAAGCCATGCACTTCATTATTAGTGCAGTGAAACCCCTATAACCACCCACCGCGCCTATCCATTTTTAAGATTCCGTAATTATCTTTGTTAAGCCAGACTATAAAAATGAAGATTCATAGTCGCCCTTAAACCAAGTTATTACCACCCAAAACGCCTAGCCTACCTTGTATGTGTACTCACCTATATTACAATACTGATTTAACCTACTAATTATTTGAGTACATAGGTTGCTAAGACCTTAAAACCATGTAAAATACAGTTTTGGGACGATAGAAGATTCATGGTAAGTATTTATTTCGCGGAAAGAAATGTGGAAGTGAAAGTTAAGACGATACCACGCATATGTTTTGTTAGATGATCTCCCATGTTTATTCTTGCCTACCTCAAATTCGTGACCAAGTTAGATTGTAAATATCGGGCATGTAAAAAGCACAAGTGTAGGGTATTGTTATAAACCCCCATTGTATGTGATGTATTATGTATTTAAAAAAATTAAAAATAAAAAAAAGAAAAAGAAAGAGATTGATGTAGAGTTATGTTAGAGTTTTGTACATCTTTGAGTCGAGTCTTGGCTTAGTCAACCCAACCAAGCCTGTAATTCGTAATAAATAATTACTAACCCTTCCACTCCAGAATATCACCTCATAGCCCCCAAATGTATCCCATCAGATTTTCGTTTCATTATATGTTATCTTCACACCACACCCCCCAAACCTCAAAAAATACCTCTTGGATAGTAATGAATAATGGTTGTCTCCTAGCGGGTGGTAGTTTGAATCATTTACCAAGCCTAGAAAATATATGCTATGACAGATAATGAGTGTGTGACGTTTTCCATTTCTCATTATGTTATAATTTATTAAACCCTCGTTTGAAAGAGAGAATCCCAACACTTATGTAGGTGTCAAGAATAGTACTTTCCGAGTGCAGTTATTACGGAGGTCTAAAAGGTTGTGTTGTAAAAACTTATTAAAGAGTAGGGTTAGAAATGACCCTAATATGCCAATAGTCTAGGAAGAAAAAACCCATTGCTTGAGAATGCAAATCCCATTGTAGGGAATATGATGAGGTTTCATTTTATACACATTTTTGGGTTATTTTACCCCCATAAATCGTGCATTTGATGCCCAAAATAGACTTAATTGTTCCTTTTTCAAGTAATTAGCATTTGGAAGGCATTTGGAACAAATACACTTGACTTGGGCTCCATTTGGAAAGAAAACGGACAAGACTACAAACCAACACAATACACTTTTAAGATTTAAAGTATCAGCGGCTAGATGACTGGCTTCACATTTATACACTACCGGCCGATCACACTTCATCTAGTTTTTATGCATCACACATTTCTTTGAATGGCGTCAACCCGCACCGACTCAACTCGGATTTAGAAGATTCTACTTTTTGACGGTGTCACGATTAAAACGTGATGCCGTCACAGCGATATTCTTATAAATATAGACCTAAAATTAGGGTTTTAGGTGTGTAACTTTAGAGTAAAAAAGGGGGACGAACGCTAGTTCGTTGGCAGCTTATTAGAATGATTTTAGGGCTTCAACCCCTATGTACCTCCTATTTTTTTTTTTTTTCAATTCATGTTTTAAAACAAGTTAACTATCGCTTAATCGTATCAATATGTCTTGTTGTTTGATTTTTATTGTTCTTTCTTATCTTTAACCAAGCTTGGCTAAACTCCTAATTGTATGTACAATTATGATTGATTGAAACCTATAATGTTAATCTTAGTGGTCGATTGCATTCTTGTGATGAATATGCATGTTAGGCTTTAGAAAACTAGCTTTTATCTGTATCGTTGTTGATATGTCTAGGGAAACATGATTAATGTATAGAAAGGATATCATCGGGTAACAGTCTTCAATAACTACCTTGCCCCATATAATGGTTATCAACTTTTATATATTTCAAATAGCATTTAATATACTCTTGGGGGCGGGTAATAGTCTTCATACTACCTTACTTTATGTTTTGCCTCAACGGAATATTAAATAGACGGCGGGTTCGTGTAATCTGTTCATGACTTAGGAAATAATTACATAGATCATCACAAGTGTTGAAAAGCAATCAACACAAGGAAAGCTATGAGGGTCATTTTATACACTTTTTTCGGGGTCGTTTAACCCCTAAATCGATTGTATATGCCTCAAATCAGTACTTAATCATCCTTTTCAGGTATTTTGCATTGGAAGCATTAGAGGGAAATACACGTGACTTGGTCTAATTTGGAGAAGAAAATGGGACAAGACTACGGGACCTACACCAACATTGTTCAAGAATTTCTCTACAATGGCTGAAGACGGCGTCACAAATACAACGTGACGCCGTCACAACGATGATTAAGACGGTGTCACGAGATTCTAAGACGGCGTCAGAGCATACGACCCAAACTATTATCTAGAATATTCTCTTTCATGACGGTGTCACGATTAAAATGTGACGCCGTCACAGCAATTTTCCTATATATACAAACCCGAATTTAGGGTTTTGTGTGTGTAACTTTTAGAATAAAAAAGGGTGCGGACTCAATTCATTTAGCAGTCTGTTAAGGATGATATTATGGGCCTAAAACCCTATTGGTACTTCCTCCAACTCATGTATTTTAATCACGTAATGTTTATTTATCATTCAGTATGTCATGTTGTTGTTTGATTCATCTATGTTCTTGCATATTAACATTTAATTCTAAGCTCCTATTGTGTTTTTTATTTATGATTTGTATGAAACCTAGAATAGTATAACTTAGTGGTGTTGCTTCTTGATGATGGATGTGATGTTTAGGTAATTAGAAAACCAGCTTTTGTCTGCATCGCTGTTGATATGTCTAGGAAAACATGATTGTATAGAAAGGATACAATCGGGTAACAGTCTTCATACTACCTTGCCCCCTAATATGGTTGATCCACTCTTAATATATTTCACATGCACTTAGTATACTCTTAGGTGCCTTGTAAGAGTCTTCGTACTACCTTACAGGTGCGTTGCTCTAATGTGATACTAAATTAGACGCTGGTATCGTGTAATACTTTATGACTTATGAAATAATTAAGCACAAATCATCCACAAGGTTTACAATGCAACAACACTAGGAGAAGCAATCTAGGGAGTAATACATGATAAATAAACCAGACTTTTATCTTATTTGTTAAAACCATTATTTAAGATCCAATATTAGTTTTATAGCTAAAACCAACCAAACCTCTCCAATATATGATTTACTTACTTTCCATAAAATATAAAAATACAAAAATAATCTTCCCTCAACCTTTAGAATTCTGTTAGACCGTGATCAAGCCTTCCAAACCTATTCCTCGAGTGAACGATAACAACCCCTCGAGTCTTGCCTATGCTACTGCTACAACGATTAGGTGCTCTGACTAGGGAGTTGTAAAACTTCTTGTTGAAGTCTAACGACAACCGCATCAGTTTTGCGCCGCCGCCTGGTGAATATTAGGGGTTTTTTGATATAGTTTAGCTTAGTTTCTACCTTGCTTGAATCCTTTCAAGTGAACTTTAAATCTGCATATTTAAGCTTTCTTGTATTCTAACCTTTTCTTTGTGTGTTTGTTCGTATTTCCATAGACTATTCCATTCTCCATCATGAAAACGTGAATCCATCATCGACCTTATAATCTCTTTCTCAGGAAATCCCTTGACACTTACTCATAGCTAAGTTCATGGCCGAATAAACAACTATTACAAAAAGGCAAACAATTTACTCTCTCCTTTTTCAAACCATTAATGAAATGACCGACCAATCTTTTGACTCCGAGACTTTCTGCCCTGGAGGAGAGAATTAAGGAACTCGAATTAAGGACACAATGAAGAAACAATTTTAAGGAAGGATTGTTCAAAGATAGGTTCCTTACTAAATAAGAATTAGTTTACCATAAAGAACTGTTAGGAGAACCTCAACCCCCTTCTCAACTCTAGAGCCCAAAATTAGGAGAGGCGACCCATGAAGCTTAAAGATCCTTTGTGTAATTGGCACCGTCTACATGGGCCATGCATACATAGATCTACAATCTCCTGTCAACATTATGTCTCGTGCTTATTACAACAAAAAAAGAGAAAAACCCTTTCAAGCACGTAGGAACCCATACCAACCATACAAGTTTTGCAACTTTGTTGGAAGAGCCAAAAACATGCATATATTTATTGGATGCTTCATTTATGTTGTAGACTTTATGATTCTAGAATATTTGGGAAGCATCATTTATGTTGTAGACTTTTGCGCATACATCTAAGCTCATTTATGACGAATCCTTAGGATTAATTAGGTTTTCCCAAAGAGACGACGAGGTTGTGTTTAGAATGCCCCAAAGGACAAAAGAATTAGATCGGATATCCCCTTTAGAAAAGGATAAGTTTGAAGCGTTCTTTGTGGATAGCTTGAAGGTTAGAAAAATAGGATTTAAGCATGTCCTTGAAAAGTGAAAATGATATTACAAAGCTTGCATGAACCTTGGACATATTCATAAAAGAGATAGGGAGACAATCAAAAAACTCAAAACCAACCACGTAAGTATCAACAAGCTCAAGGAGTAGTAGGACTTCGAGTTTAGCTACAAGGCTAGTCAATGAAGAAAATCGCTTTTTGGGAGGCAACCCAATTTACTTTTCTCGAAGCAATCTAGGGAGTAATACATGATTAAATAAATACAATCTTTTTATTATATTGTTATCACCATTAGTGTAGTTTATTATTTAGTTTTATAGCTAAAACCAACCAAACCTCTCAAACATATGATTTTACTTCTTTCTTATAAATATAAAAATACAAAAAAATCTTCTCTCAACCCCTAGAATTTTGTTAGACCGTGATCAAGCATTCCCAACCTATTGCCTTAAAGAACGATAACAACCCCCGAGTCTTGCCTATACTACTCTACAACGGTTAGGTACTCTGCCTAGGGAGTTGTAAAACTTCTTGTAGAAGTCCCTTACGACGACCGCATGATTGTTTATATTATAGTCAAGAAAAGAAAAAGAAAGAGATTGATATAAAGTTTTGTAGAGTTTGTATATCTTGTCCGAGTTCTTGGCTTAGCAACCCAGCCAACGTATATTCGTATAAATAATTAGCTAACCGTTTCACCCCAAATTCACCCAAAAGTCACTCCCCAAATGTATCATATCCGTTTCCGTTTTCGTTAATGTTATCTTACACCTACACCCCACAACCCTTTAAAGAGAACATCTTGATAGTAATGAATAATGGTTGCGCCTAACGAATGTAGGTTTCATCTTTATCAAGCCTATGGTAAATTTTATGCTTATGACAGTTAATGAGTGTTAATTTTCATGTTTTCCCATAGTTTTTTATAATTTATTATACACTCGAGTTGAAAGAGATAATCCCAAACACAATGTGATGTTCTAGTAAAGATACTTAAGTGCTTTTAATTACGAGATTTAGAAGGTTGTGTTGTAAACTGCTTTTAAAGAGTAGGTTAAGTGACCCCAATATTGCTATTGTCTAGGTAGAAAAACCCATTTTTTATTGTCATTTTATACATTATTTCAGGGTTATTTTAACCCCTTAAATCATGCAAATATGCCCAGAATATGTGTGCCTTAATACGTATTTGTTTTTTAAGTTTTTAGCACTTGATGGCATTTGGAGGAAATAGACTTGACTTTGGCTCATTGGAGAAGAAACGGACAAGACTACGGACTAACACCAAAATCGCTGAGGATTGTGGCATACAGATGCTTGGTAACGTCTGTGCACATTCATAAAGCGACGTCGTCGCGATCTATCTAGTGACGGCGTCAGGAAATTGACGACGGCGTCAGGACGTAACCGACTCATATTAGACCTAGAAGATGTTATCCCGTGACGCCATCGCGACCACAACTGGACCTAGAAGATTTAAGTATGTAACTTTGTATAACTTTTGAGAGCCGAACCCTAAGTATTTTATCAGCTTCTAGGCCGAATTTAGGGCCTCAAAACTCTATTGTAACTGACCTTGATCCAGTTTAACTCAAGTAATTAATTATCTATCTTTAATCATTCAATATGTATATATATTGTTTGATTGATTCATGTTCTTGCTTTCTTTATAACATGTTAGGCTAAACCCTCCTTTGTATTTGCTTATGATTGCATGAAAGTTGGATCGTAGATCCTTTTACTTTTGCTTCTTGTGATGAATGTGCGCTATAGGCTTTAGAAAACTAGCCATAAGATATTAAATTGGCATAGACGTCTAGGAAAACGCGAGTCTGTAGAAAGGATATCATCGGTAACAGTCTTCATACTACCTTACCCCAAAATATGTTGATCACCCTCCTTAATGATATTTCAATTGCATTTAATTACACTTAGAGACTTGTAATATTCCTTCATACTACCTTACTGTGCGTTTGCCTTAACCGGAATATTAAATAGACGGCGGGTTTCGTGTAATACGTCCATGCACTTAGAAAATACTTACACAGCTCTAATCACGAGTGGTGGACAAGGCCAACGGGATAGGAGAAGCAATCTAATGAAGTAAAGCTTGATTTAATCAAATACATCATTTTTTAACTTAAAGTTTATCACCAGTATTTTAGATTATAATTAGTTTATTAATTAGTTAAACAAATCAACCTCTCAAACCATTGATTATACTGGTTTCTATAAAGCATAAAAATACAAAATATAATCTCCTTTCAATCCCGTAGATATCGGTTAAGCTCTGTTCGAGCCTTCCCAACCTATTCCCCTAGAGAACAATAACAACCCCCGAGTCTTTCCTATACTACACTGCAACGATTATGTACCACAGCCTCAGAGAGTTTAAAACCTTGTGTAAAAGTCCTACGACTACCGCATCAACTTTACGACGTGACGCTCACAACGTTTACCCTAATCACTTTTCACAAGATGAAGTGGACATGATCATTGCTGATGCGAGACTATGGGGAAGGATAGATGTTGTAACCTGCATCACTTATCCGTGAAGAAAAACAAAAGTTTACGACGGGGACCCACAAGCAAAGCTCACGTCCTTGAAGTGATCAGAAATATTAAATTATATGTTTCCCCATATGCATTCCTTGAACCTAATAGGGATTATGAAACAAAGATACGGATAATCCCACCATCACGGCTTGTGAGAAACATGGTTTGAGAAGTTTTACTCTACCAGTATTTCCCATCTACGTTAGTTACATAATATTTGTAGTGAAGAATGTTAATCCAAGCATTTTCATGTTCTTTTTGGATTCAATGATCAGCCACAAATTTGGTGTAGTGCTTATCAACTAGGTATATTAATCTATTATTAGTCCTCTATAGATTCAATGTATAGTGACAATTTTAATGTTGATGGATGTATTCTTATTGTTCGAATGCATTTTTTAAGTGTTTATGTGTTCATTTGTATGTAAAATTAATAAAATCTTATTCTCTTCGTAATGACTTGTCGTTTCGTGTCACATACCTAGACGTTTTCTCATTATTAGTTACGTTGTTTCATTTAACTCCATTCACTAAATAAACTACTCTAACAAACTGTCATTCTCACGTTTCAAGATTATCATCATTCATAAACAAAGCTTAAGCATGGTGGCGTCCTCTTTTTACAACAATACTTAGTAACTT
>BQNB010159233.1:0-14935 GCA_026074375.1 Tanacetum coccineum | reverse complement strand
TTTGGCATAACAGTTGTCGTTGGGCAACTACTCTTAGATGTTGGCAAAACCCTAGATGTTTGATTATTGCTCCTAGGTTTTGATTTGCAACTCTTAGTAGTGTTTTGTGATTTAGCAGATGGCATTACACTAGTTGTTGACTTTCTATCTCTTTCTTGTGTCTTTTTCTTAGCTTCCTCTAGATAGTAATTATGAACCATGTCATTTGAACTAAATCTTGGCATGTTCTTAGAACTATTCCTAGATGAGCTAGATGCAATCATATGATTAGGTTTTGCAAAAGCAGATTCTCTTCCCTTAGGCAAATAATGTTGAGTGACTGGTTTTGACAAAACGTTATTCACATCAACTTGGGAGGCAAACCGTGGTTTTGAAAAATTAGGTCGTTCAGATTTAAACGCATTCGGTTGTCTAACAACTGATTGGTTTCTGGGTGGTTGTAAAACCGGTTTCCCCAAGATTGATGGTTTTGCAAACTTAGTATCCACGCTATTTCCTTTTAACTTTCTTAATTCGTTTTTCAACGCTACATTCGCAAAAACCTTTTCCTGAATCAGAGCCTTTAAATCAGCATTTTCAACAGTCTTACTATTTATTTGAGCAATCAGTGAGTCATTATGGTCTTTTGTCTGAACTCGTGTCGTTTTGATAGAATCGTAAAGATCTTTGTAAGTCTGTTTTAAATGCTCATTTTCCTTATGCAACTTCTCATTATCTGCAAGTAATTTAGCCACACTATGTTCCAATTTGATATTGATCTTTTCAAGTACCTCAATTTCCTTGTTAATCTTGGCTTTATTACTTGTTTCATTTAAAATTTGACCATGTTGCCCGTCTTTTAAAGCTTGATTTTGATATTTAAGTTCCATGTTAACACAATGTGTTTCCATTCTTGAAAAGTCTTTTTGAAGTTGGGCAACGGTCTTTTTGAGAAAAATATTTTCAGACTCGAGAGATTGGTTTGAAAATTCAGTTGTCATGTTATCAAATGATGGATCAAGTAAAGGACATGAAACTTGACATTTTTCAGCATTCAGTTCAATCTCTCCTCCCCTATGACACATATTTGTTGAATCAGGAATGGTATTGCTATCAACCTTTTCCAACAGATGTGTGTCATAACTGGGTTCAGATTGCACAGAATGATGTTGTTCATTAACAAGGACATTATGTGGAGTAGTCAATTGTACCTCAACTAATGGCACTTGGTCATTTACGGGTCTGATGACTGCATCCTCAGTATCTGCATCATTCCTTGACATACTGCTTGTATCCTGCTCGTCTAACATAGTCCCACTGCTTTCTGTAACAACCGACCCATCATCTAATGCTTTACCCATATCAACCTTTCCCTCTTGCATCTATATTAGAGTTTCATTCACTGATTTGCTAAGTGCATTCTCTGAGTTGTTCCTTTCTGACTCTATCCCACTGCTTTCCATGACAACTAGACTGGCATCCATTGCTTGAGCTGAGTTGATCAGAACATCTTTTGACTCCAGTTTGAAACATTTCTGAATCTCACGTACATGAGATATTGCTTTATTCAATAGTTTTCCTGGCTCCTTCATTTCTTTAACTTCTCTTTCTTTCATCAGTAATTCATAGTATTTAAATATTCTTTTATCAATACACTTAGCAAGTATGTCTAGGTACTTAAGTAAATTACTTCTGTAAGTTTCAGGTTCGCAACCCATGTAGTATTTGAAGTTCTCTTGCAAAATAGGGTTTGAACCATCAGAAGAAGTTACCGCTTCTGAGTCAAAAAATTCTTGGAATTGTGTTTGGAGTTTGTTCAGACAACTCTTTGTATTACCCCCATGAAGAGGGTTTTTTTCAAATTGCATTTGTAACTGATCCAAATTTTATAACATCATCTTTCAGAAAACCTGATGCTCTTTACCAAAGAATCTCAGAAACGCCATTTCAACTTGTTTTGGGTTTTCGACATGAACAAAACTCATCTGATAAAGACTAAGAATTGTATCTTTCGCGGGATTTTACAAAATCAAGAAGAAACCGTGAAACAATAATGAATTGATGTCGAAATCGTTGTTGACGTTAACGTACTTTGAACTTTCGTTAACGATTTGTTGAGCAAAAACGATGAACGGTGAAATTTCTTACAACGAAAAGGGGCCAAAAATTGAGAAAATTGTTGGAAAACTAAAATGTAAAACTAAAAAATAACAAAAATTAAAAGTTTAAAAGTAAAAAAATGAAAAAGTTTGAAATTAAAAGGTTCTATTTAAAAGTTTGAAATTAAAAGTTTGAAATGAAAAAGTTTGAAATTAAAAGGTTTAATATAAGCAAGTTAAAACTTAAATGAAAAAATGAAAACTATTTTAAAGTTGAGGGATTAAAAATAAAATTGATTGAAAATGAAAGGTAAAAATTAAAATTGTTTTAAAGTGATGGACTAATAGTAAACTTTTAAAAAACTAGAGGTTAAAATTGAAAACTATTTAGAAGTCTAGGGGCCAAAAGTGTAAAATGCAAATTAATAAGAAATAAAAAAAACGTGTTCCCATCCTAGTATCTCGTTTTCAATTAAAAAAACGTTTTTATTCGTTGATTCGTTTTGATTTTATAAGCTCATGCGTTATCGTCGGAGAAAATCCGAATATTCACAATGATGAAAAAGATGTCACGAGCACGATGAAAATAAGTGAAACACCCCGTATTGCACCGTCACTCGAAACCGAAATCCAAAAATTTGTGAAAACGTGTAAATTTTGTTTGGTTTCTTTTATAGTTTCACTCGTTCGGCTCTTATAAGACAAATACTAGATCGGTTGTGCTTGCAAGTTGACTAGTTCGGCTCAACTAGAAAGACTCGTTCGGTTCACATCAAAAAAAAACTCGGTCCTTAGATTGATACTCTTCGGATTCTAGTCCATAGTGTTCCACTCGTTCGGTTCTTTGTTATTGTAGCTCGTTCGGTTCACAAGAGAATGCACTCGTTCGGTCCTAGTCGTGTTCCACTCGTTCGGTTCAAGAATTTTCTAACTCGTTCGGCTCAAGGACAAAGTTACTCGTTCGGTTGTTTCTGAATGACTAGATCGGTTGTAGAAGTCTTGAACTCGTTCGGTTATGCTTGAGTTGAACTCGTTCGGTTTCTATCACAAAGTAGCAGTTCGGTTCGACAAAATATCAAACGCCTTGTTGGCACCTTTCTCTTATCTTTGTTTCAGCCGTGTACAAACAAGACTACGCCATCGATACCACAAAAGCTTGAAAGATCAAGAAATAAGCTACGTTTCAGTTTTGAAATGAAACTTTTAAGCTTTTTGACAAAACCAAATAAAAAACTTATGAAACTAAGAAAATAAGCGTCAACCCTTGTTGGTGAAGAAAGTTTCAAGATAAGCAAACATATGAAAGTATATGCCACGTGAAAAACTTATAATGAAAAAAGCTAGAAAATGAACAATAAGAAGCTGCTTATTATTTGAAAGAAAAAATTCAAAACTTTTTTTTTAGTGGTGAATAAGTAGAAACGTTTTTAATATTTCAACATTTTGTAAACGTTTGAACAGCGTTAGCCCAAATAACTCGTGATGATGTAGTATATAGGCCGAAAGGATTCTATGTTATCATTGGTAGATATACTTGTTATTATGATTACCCGTCATATATAACTTGTATGCTTCTTTTGCGGTTTGACACATAAAAATTCTTTCGTATTCTTTACGTGGCAAAGCATTATAAATTACCATTTTAGCTTCATTATTTTTTGCAAGTTTCGTTTTAAGATCATCGTTTTTGAAGAAAACTCATTTCACACAAAAGATGAACTAGAGAGAGAAAGTTGAGAAAGAAAGTAAAATGGAAAACATGGATGGTTGATTGAACTATGTGTGAAATACAAAGAGAACCAACACCCTCTCCATGTGTGGAGAGGGTATTTATACTTAAATAAGGTGGACATGGGCCTTGGTTACATGGGCTTTCCATGGACCTTGGGCTAGTAACCTATGTAAGTTTCCAAATATTACTTGACGAGCTATCTTTCGATATCTATGAAGTGACCGAGACTTTTCTAGGAATTTCGTATTCCTAACAGAAACCAAATACTAAAGTAATAGACCATGTTTCTAAACACAACAATGCATCAACCATTCTAAAAAGGTTTGATTATATTGATGCACAAGGCAGAACCAAGTCAGTGATGGCTTGGGTCCCCAAAAGAGACTGATTTTCTTACCACATGTGCAAGGTAATCCACAAATGGATTTACAGGATCAAGGAGTGATTGAAAGTGGATGCTCAAAGCACATAACAGGGAACATGTCCTATCTTACTGACTTTGAAGAAATTGATGGAGGATATGTTGCCTTTGGAGGTAACCCCAAAGGAGGTAAAATCACAAGCAAAGGTACAATCAAAACGGGTAATTTAGATTTTGAAAATGTGTATTTTGTAAGAGAGTTACAGTTTAACCTCTTTAGTGTCTCACAAATGTGTGACAAAAAGAATAGTGTTCTCTTTAATGACACTGAATATATAGTTTTATCTCCAAACTTTAAATTAACTAATGAAAGTCATATTTTACTTAAAGTTCCTAGAAAGAACAATATGTATAGTGTTGATTTAAAAAATATTGTTCCTAAAGGAGGCCTACCTTGTCTCTTTGCAAAATCCATATCTGATGAATCTAAAATTTGTCATAGAAGGCTTGGACACATAAATTTCAAAACTATGAATAATCTAGTTAAGAGATATCTTGTAAGAGGTTTACTTTCAAAACTTTTTCAAAATGATCAAACCTTTGTTGCTTGTCATAAAGGAAAGCAACATAGAGCTTCTTGTAAGTCCAAAATAGTAAGGTTAATCAACCAACCTTTATAGATGTTGCACATAGATTTGTTTGGTCCAATATTTATAAAAAGCTTAATAAAAAAGATGTATTGCCTAGTTGTCATAGATGATTACAGTAGGTCCTGTTGGGTTTTCTTTCTAGCTACTAAGGATGAGACTAGTGGTATTCTTAAGTCCTTTATAATTGGAGTAGAAAATCTAATAGATCAAAGGGTTAAGGTAATTAGGTGTAACAATGGAACTGAGTAAAAGAATTAAGAGAATTTATGAGTTGAAAAACAGAAAGAGAGATGTGTGATAAAAATAGATAAAGTGATTTGGTGAGTAAAAGAATTAAGAGAATTTGTAAGTTGAAAAACAGAAAGAAAGATGTGTGATAAAAACAAATAGAGTGATTTGGTGAGTAAAAGAATTGAGGGAATTTATGAGTTGAAAAACAGAAAGAGAGATGTGTGATAAAAACAGATAGAGTGATTTGGTGAGAAAAATAATTGAGAGAAGTGATGAGAATAAAAACAGAAAGAGAGTTGTTTAAAAAACAAAAAGAGAGAATTGTGAGTAAAAAGAATTGAGAGAAATCAAAAACAGACAAAGAGTTTTTTTGAGCTAAAATGTGAAGTTAATGATGGAAAAGCTGATTAAAATAGAATTGGAGTTAATGCTGGTGATTGAAAGTTAATGCTGCTAGGCATAAACTTACTACTGCTAGGGAAAGTTAATGCTGCTAGGGAAAGTTAATGCTGCTAGGCATAAACTTACTGCTGCTGAGGAAAGTTAATGATGCTAGGCATAAACTTACTACTGCTGATTGAAAGTTAATGCTGCTAGGCATAACTTACAACTGTTGGTGAATGTTAATGTTGTTGAGGGTAGTTTTATAAATACTTCGATTAATGGTTTCATTCACTCATTTAATCGATTTCATTCAATTATATACTCTCTAATCACAAAACCTTACTTAATTTCATCATTTATCATCAAAACCCAACACAATGACTACAGTTTACTAATACTTACAATTTATTCGTGTTTTTGGCTAAACCCGCTGATGAAAAGTGAGGGGGTTATGAACGAAGTTCGTGTGATTTTTCTGAATGCACTCATATAAAGGTATGCTTTAACCGATAAAATCCCTTAGTATACTTATGTATTGAAACAATTTTGGGCTACTGTCAAGGTGAAAACGGTCAATGGGGAACAACAGTTACAAGCCTAGTGGATGGGAAGAAGATAGTTGTTACTGAAGCATCTGTTAGAAGAGACCTTCAATTAGATGATAAGGAAGGTAAAGATTTCTTGCCTAATGCCACAATTTTTGAAGAACATACAAGAATGGGGTATGAAAAACTTTCTCAGAAACTAACTTTCTATAAGGCATTCTTTTCCCCTCAATGGAAATTCTTATTCATACTATTTTCCAATGCCTAAGTGTAAGACTACTAACATGGAATGAATTTAGTAGACTATGGCTTCTGCATTATTTTTTAGCCAAAACAAACTAAAAGTTCACTTTTCATGTATATTTTTGAAAGCATGGTGGAAGAACTTAGATATTGCTGGTAAATTCTTGATGATATCAAGGTTATACAAGTCTTTTTTTGGATAATCAATTGAGGGGATGTCAAGTCACAAGAGGATTTTGTCACACCCTCTCATCAAAGAAGGATTTTTGCTAACTGAGAAGGCAAAGCAAAATACTTTTTGGTAAGGGAAACACCTTTAATTCCAACCCATAGTGGTTCAGCTCAAGAAATAATGGTAGGTGAAGGGTTCATCAATGCTAAATGATCCACTCAGACTCCCATCATTACTTCAACCTTCATATCTCAACACCAAAGAAAACAAAATCTAGAGAGGTTCAAAGAGACAGGACACTGTGGTACATGGCCCTGTGATACTATGAAATATAGCAGATCGAGGCTGTCATATGAGGAGACCTAGTATGCAATTAAGGAATTGAAGATTCTTGATACCAAATTGCAACAAAGAGTGTCTTGACTTGGGAGAACATAAAAAGACTGCTTAAGGTTTAGTGTTGTAACATCAGATTTTCGGAATTTAGAATGCGATGACGATGTCAATCTTTGACTTTTTAGGGTCTGGCTTGACTTATAAGAACGATCATCTAAATCACGTTTTCACGACTCGGACTCTAAAGCAATTTGATGTGGAATGACATTCCTGACAACTTTTTAGTTTTGCCCGAGACCTGGAAACGAGCCGAAAAGGGCTAAAACAGCACCGCAAACATTATTCGAACAATATACAACGCGGACACACAAAAACAATTAAATTTGTTTTTAGTTATCAGTATTTATTTAATAAAAATATTAAATAAATTATTCATCATTTTTAATTAAAAGCGTTTTTGAAAACGCGACTATTCGAGTTGAAATCCATTTTTATTTCAGACGGAGCGAAACCGGTTCACAAAATGAATAACAGATATTTTATTTAATGTTATAAAATATTTCTGAAATATTATCAAATAAATACTCATTTTTATCAGAAAAATAATTATAAAAACAATGGCGCAAGTTTCGAGATTTGAATCGTTCGTTAAGTCGCTCAAATGAGTCCCGAACCGCTTTTATCAAAAAGTATAATAAAAATGTTACACTTTTAACCCCTCCACTCTTTCAACTTGTCACTTTAATTTATATATATATATATAAACTTATACATCTTTTTTTTTCATTTCACTCCCATATTATACACACACTCTCATTATTCTCTCTCCCTCCCCACTCATCTTCTCCGGCGACCCCCACCCCCGCCGGCCACCGCCGCCGCCGCCGGAAAACTTTTCCGGCGGACTTTTCCGACCAACACCAAATATGCTTCCACTCACCCGATCTACTCGATCCCCTACACCACTCTCTCCCACGCGCCTTATAACACCACCATCGCCACCACCGAAACCACGCCACCACCACACCCCGCCTGCCATCATCATCATCATCATTTTTCCAGCTCCGAGGGTGCGTTCGATTTGGGGTTTAACACCTCAAAAGGGTGCGTTTGATGTTATAAAGACAAGGGGGTGTGGGTTTGTTTGGTTCGGTTATAAAAACCACCAACAAGGGTGCGTTGGTGTTCACACAAAAAGGGTTGTGTTGGGTCGCGGGTCAGCAGCAACAGGGGGGGGTGTCGGGTTTGTTTGGGTTGGTTTTGTTCTAAGCCGGGGTATGTTTGTTCGGCTATATAAGCCCCGACAAGGGTGCGTGTGTTTGGTTTTATAGACAACCACCACAAGTGGTGCGTCGGGTTGGGTTTAACAACCAAGGGGCACGTTTGGCTGTCAATAACAGCCGGGAATAGCCGGGGTGTCGGGCTAGGCTCGGGACAGCCGGGGGTATTTGGTTGGTCGGGTTTGACAGCGGGGTCAACCGGGGTCGGGTTTGGTTTGCAACAAAAGGGTGCGGTTGGCTGTTATAAACACCAAGGGGTGTTGGTTTGTTGGTTGGGTCGGGTTGACAGCCGGGACAGCCGGAGTGTCGGGTTAGGCTCGGGGACAGCCGGGTGAAAAAGGGTTGTTTGGTTCGGCTATAAAAACAGCCGGGGTGGGGGTGTGCGTCGGGTTGGGTTTAACAACCAAGGGATGCGTTAGGTTGTGGGTTAACAACCAAGGGGCACGTTTGGCTGTCAATAACAGCCGGGTATAGCCGGGGTGTCGGGCTAGGCTCGGGACAGCCGGGGGTATTTGGTTTGCGTCGGGTTTGACAGCCGCCACTATGGGTGTGGGTTGGGTTGTCGGGTTTGGTTTGTAACAGCCCCCCTAGGGCGTGTTTGGGTTGGTTTGGGTTATAACACAAAAGGGTGTGGTTGGTTTAGACAGAAATGCCAAGGGTGCGTTTGGCTGTCAAAACAGCCCACGTTGCGATTTGCGTTTGAGTGTGTGACACCGAAATAAGTGAGTTTAAGTTAACGCGAAAATATATTAAATTGTTTCATTTAATTGATATATATATATATAATGTGATGAAAAATATTAAATTGCGCGGTCTAAGTAAAATACGATATAAATATTGAAACGAGACTGATATTAATGTATAAGTGATATTGGATATATCTGAGACGAGAGTTGGGAACTAAAAATGGGACATTTACAACCTTTTATACCGAATAATAATTATCATAAATCGAAACATAAAGATTGGGATCGATGATGTTGGATTAAATTATATTTTTATTTACAAAATATAACAAAATTTATAAATTATACGGATGTTTTGATATAAAACGGGACTTTTAAGTTCAAATAACGAAGAAACTGGATCGATATCGGAATATACACTTTAATAGAAAATAAGTTATTTTTAATATATTAAATCTGAGACATATCTATTAATTAAATGATTCGAGCACTTTTCAGAGCCCGTTTCAGCCTTCCGGCGTAAACACGAAAGTTGTTCGTGAGACATTTTACTTTTGCGCGAGGCTTATTCAGCTTTAGAATTGAGATAAGTTAGGATTGGACGGGAAATGTATATATACATAAAATATACTAAGGGTTTAAGGTATAAAGACGCGCAATAGTGGTTTTTCATAACATGTTTTATGATGCATACATATAAAAATATGTATGATTTGTTGGGTAAAGATGTAACGCATCGTTGATCGTATTTAATTCGTGATATTATAATACGAACGACATAAATTATAGGTCGTTTAGTGAGATCGTTTGCAGATTCAGTTGTGATTTAATTGGATTAATTGATCGTGGGTCTTTAATCAATGTGAGTTCATTAGCCTAGCTTTTTCAATATTTTGAATGTTTTATAATCCGCCTGAGGGGGGGATACATGCTTGTCTACAAAATTTAATTGAGTTATCTTTTAACAATAGCGATTGTTTAAAGATTTGTGGAGTTTTATTGCACCTGTTTACTGATTTCACATATATTCGGGGTGAGAACATGCTTGTTGACAAATGCATTTACAGGATTGTTTACGAATTGGTTTACATACTTATTTGACATAGCTCGCTTTGGTGATACAATTATTTGACATTCATTTCTTGGAACAATGATACTTTACATTTGAAATGTTCTTCAGATTAGCTTAGGCTGATTGAATTGATAACAATAAAATTATTGCCCGGGTGTTCTTGGAGGGGACACAGGTAACGGGAGTATATATACGCAAGTAATTGTATCACTGCCCAAAATTAGGGTACATACAAGTCTACGTCACAGCGTCATGAACTGTAAATCACTTGGAGGGCAGTGAGCAGGCGAGAATGTTATGATATAGATATATTCGGATTGTGGATCCCTGTATCGGAGTGATTAGCGATCACTTGGTAAACGAACATTATAGATCTATTCGGGATTGACAACCCCCGTTCGGTGTTGACTAGCATTATCTGGGAACAGCAACGTTTTATAACATGTCGGATTATATTGTTGGGACCTTCGGGCCTCCCCAACATGACACGAAATGTGTATAGTGCGGGCATGGAATTTATATAGTGCGGGAAATGTCACGGAAATTATATAGTGACTCAATTGTGTTCATAAAATGTGTTGTGCATTCTTTATAAATCTTTGAGATTTTTACATAGTACTGTGATATACAGTGGATTACATTTATATTTAAACTAATCTATGAACTCACCAACTTTAATGTTGACACTTTTAAGCATGTTTTTCTCAGGTGAATTAGATGCTTGGACTATTTGATGTGCATTGGAGTCTTTACATTCAAGCTTTTCATTGTGATGCAAATTATGGGACAAATGTATTATTTAAATTCAGATTTTTATTGAATCAATAAATGTTATTTTTCAAACGACACCTAGAGGTCGTTCTCTTGTATCTATTGCTGTGTATTACGATTAGTTACACCCAATTGGTTTTCCAGTTCTTGCGTTGTATAATGGATTTTTGGGGGTGTTACAGATTGGTATCAGGAGCAATGGTTTTTTAGAGAACTAGGTTGCAGTTTTTACCCATCGACTTTAACCGTTTTCCACAAAATAATTGCATAACAACAACATTTTCAAAGTGCATTACACGCTCTTGCTTATATGCTTTTTTCTTTTTTTTTTATAACGTGTGCATTATACGTGCTTACGTGGCATAATTATATAATAATTTTATATGCTTGCTTTCCTTTTCGCGTATATAGGACGATTATTTATATAAGAAGTTAATTTATATATAAATACCGGAGCGTTTCTTAAGACATTGTGAGTTGCACAATGGTCTACATTTATTTGTCAGTACATTGTGTTGTTGCACAATGGTTCATTCTTGTCTCAGACATTGTAGTTACAACTAGGGTCTTAAGAATATTTATTTTTCTTCCATAAATCTTTATATAATATCGTATTACGCGAAAGCGTTATATTTCTGTTTACATGGAATTAAAGTTATGAATTTAAGTAGTTCAAGTCTTGTATTGGGCGGGGTGGACTTTGTAATATTGATATTGATATGATAATTGCTATAATTAACAAAGCCGTCACAGTTCTGTTTCACTGGGTATTGTGTACGAATCTAAATATTGAAAGTCTTGTATAGGCGGGTTGTAATAGGAGGATCGATATGGTAATCTCTATACTGATTTGTTTATAAGAGATCTTACCATTTTAACTCCTAACACTAAGTACCATTAATAAAAAAAAATATCTTGAAACTATTATTTGATCTCGACCTTAGGCTGTTTTTTACTTCCAGCCTTCTAAAGACGAATTTTAAAATCTCTCGTCCATACTCAGATAGAGCACATGCATCGTCATGTCAAACCACCTCTGTAAGTTATGTGAGTACGCGTATTGAACCAAGGGAATTATTAAGGAGGATGATTGTTTATCTGTTTATTTAAAAGCTACCTATTAAAAGGATTGGGACGCATCTTCAGTTTAAATAAATAAATTATAAAATCACCGAAACCATAAGTTTATCATTTCATTACCTACATAAATTTAGCGACGCTTCTTTATGGTAAATAAGAAATTATAAATGAGTGGGCTTATGGTTTCCGATATGTCAGAGTTTGAACACTTGAAATCGGATATTCTCAGATATCCGTTAAAAGGGTTGGAAGCCACAATAGTGTCTTGCCACTCCGCTAAATCTTAAGGGCCTCAATTTGGGAGCTACACTTAATCTCATTCTTAAGTTATTACTTATGGACATTGCACGGTCTTTGCAAATCACGAACTGTCTGTGGATGCTAACAGACTGATGTGCAATATCAGTATTGACTTTATGGTCGTTATGTTGGGTCCTGGAAGCGGTCCCGACTGATATCAACTTTATCCATAAGTAAGCAACTCCCCTTAACGAGAAAAAATAAACACCTATGACGAAGCAGATGTTGGATCTATTCATTTCGGGCCACTTAGTAAGAAGATTAGGTCGCGATACATACTTGTATGGACAAAGGAAAAAAAAGAACTAACTGTTTGGGCATACTTGAGTGAGAGTCGAGCTTCGGTTTTGGGTGAATGTTATAGAGAGAAATGGGAGAAAGTTTTCTTTTGTGGTTTTACACCTTAGGGAAATGTGTTTGTATGTTTTTCTTACTAGTTAAGCCTTTATATGGGTTTAAATAAGGTTAAGAAACTTAGTTAAGTTAAACTAGGGTTAGTTTAAGGAAAAAAAATATCTAGAAGTATTTTAGATAGATATCTAATAAATTTTTATAATATCTCAATAAATATCCTTATAATTGTCTTATAAATATCGTTGTTAATTAACGCGGAGCTATATGACCCAAGGTTGAGGATCAAAGATGACACGGCTAATAAAATGAATTTTATGAATCATATAGAATAAAGCGAGACATGGTCGTAATTTTTACAATGCTCAAACGATTAACGAATTAAACGCGCGATCAAATCCGTTGACTCGCAGAGAGAATGGCGGGTAAAACAGTAATATTGTGGGTATGAGGTAAGAGGGATGTTCGAGTAGTGAGCGATAAGATACCAGTGGTTGTTATATAGCAATCATAAACTCGTGACGATATTTTTCTAAAATAATCTACCTTGAATGGGATTATATATCAGGGTAACTTAGCCAAACTTTTGGTATGTTGAGAAGTGTCGAAACATCTAATCTTGCTGAAGAAAGTTATCATCGTCTTGCTTAGAAACGGTTTATCAGATTTTAAACCTTTTCTCGGTCACACAATCGGATAACACAAATTTAATCTCGGGACGAGATTTCTTTAAGGGGTAGGTACTGTAACATCCGAGAATTTTCGAATTTAGAATGACGATGTCAATCTTTGACTTAAGGGTCTGTGCTTTGACTTATAAGAAGGATCATCTATAATTCACCGTTTTCAAGACCACGGACTCTAGAAATTTATGCTGGATGACATTATACAGTAACAACTTTTCAGTTTTGCCGGAGGACTGGAAACGAGCGTAGGGAAACATGGGCCTAAAACACGTACCGCCATACATTATTCGAACAATATACAACGCGGACACACAAAAACAATTAAATTTGTTTTTAATTATCAGTATTTCTATTTAACTTAAATTTATTAAATAAATTATTCTTTCATTTTTTAATTAAAAGCGTTTTTTTTTAAATCGCGACTATTCGAAATTTATATATATATAAAACTTATAATTTATATTTCATTTCATTTCCACATTTACACACACACATAATTAATACACTCTCTCTCCCTCCCTACCCTTCTTCTCCGGCGACCCCCACCCCCGCCGGCCACCACCACCGCCGCCGCCGGAAAACTTTTCCGGCGGACTTTTCCGACCAACACCAAATATGCTTCCACTCACCCGATCTACTCGATCCCCTACACCACTCTCTCCCACGCGCCTTATATCACCACCATCACCACCACCGAACCCACGCCACACCCACAGCCGCCGTGGGGTGCGTGTGGTTATAAAAAAAATAAAAAGGTGCGTTTGTTTGTGTGGCTAGCACCATAAGGGCCCGTTTGGTTTTATTTATAACCCGAAAAGGGTGCGTTTTGGTTCATAAACCCAACCGGGGTGCGTTTGGTTGTGTCAACCCACCACAAGGGTGCGTCGGGTTGAGTCTCAAACCCACAAGGGGTGTTTGTTTGGTTGTTGTTATAAACAACTAGGGGTGTATGATGGTTCGGTGAACAAGAAAAACCCCACCGAAGGGGTGTTTACTCGTTGACAGCCACATACACACCCAAGGGGTGTTTGTTTTGGGTTCGGTTATAAAACCCCCACAAAAAGGGGTGTTCGTTGGGTTGTGATAAAACCCACGAGGGGGTTTGTTACAGCTGGTCTCGGTGACAGCCACCACGAAGGTGGTGTTTGTCTCGGTGACAGCCACTCACAGCGAGGGAGTATTTGTTTTGGTTCGTGGCTCAGCTACTATATAGGGGGGGTGTTTGGTTGTGGGTTTAGGTCGGGTTTTGGCTGTGGGAACGGCCGGGGACAGCCGGGGTGTCGGGCTAGGCTCGGGACAGCCGGGAGTGTTTGTTTGTGGGGTTTGGCAGCCAACAAGGGTTCGTTGGTTCGTGGCTGTTGGGTTAACAGCCGGGGAAGTGAGTCGGGCATGGGTTTGGTTTGCAACAAGAAATGGGTTTCGGTTTGGGTTGTACACCATCAAAGGGTCCGTTTGGTTGTAATAAATACCCAAGAAAGGGTGCGTTTGGTCCCGGTGGTAAATCACCAACGAGGGTGAGTTGGGTTGGGTTATGAAACAAAAAGGGGTGCGTCGAGTTTGGCTGTTGGAACAGCGGGTCGGGTTGGTGGGTCTTGGGCAGCGTGACAGCCGGGTATAAAACCCGGTGAGGGTGCGTTGGGTTCGGGGCAGCCACCACCCTAAGGTGGGTTTGGGTGGCAGCCACCCAACAAGGGTGTGTTTGGTATGGTTATAAAAACCAACAGGGGTGTTCGGTTGGTTTGTGTGGGTTCACAACACCTCGAGGATGCGTTGGTTTTGTATAGAAACAAGAAAAGGGGTGCGTTTGGATTTGATATTATAACACCGCGGGGTGTTTGTTTGGCTGTCGAAAAGCCGGGACAGCCGAGGGGCTGTCGGGGTTGGGTTAAAAATAATACAAGGGCGTGTTTGGTTTGTTTTGACAGCCACCCAAATAGGGTGCGTTTGGTTCGAGACAGCCGGGGACCACCGGGGGAA
>BQNB010159232.1:920-14935 GCA_026074375.1 Tanacetum coccineum | reverse complement strand
TAAAACAAACCAACCTTCAAACCCGAGATTTACTTGCTTTTATAAAATATAAAAATACAAAAATAATCTTCCTTCAACCCTTAGACCTTAGTGAACATTCGATTCGGCCTTCATAGTGCTATTCCCCTAGAGAATGATAACAACCCCGAGTCTTACCTACACTACACTGCAACGATTAGGTACACTACCTAGGGAGTCGTAAAACATCTTGTTGAAGTCCTACGACCACCACATTAAGTTTTTGGCGCTGCTACTGGGGAATGGCGTAGGTTTCAGATTCTATCTAGCTTAGGTCTAGATATGATGGAGGATAAGGTGGATAATCTGAGCCCACAATCCACCCTATAAGTCCTCCTATCAATTGAGGTATACACACTGCCCGTGATTCGCCCGGAAGAATTAGAAGAGACTATAGGAATACCAATGGAGGTAGAACCTTTGGACCACATGAAACTAGAGCATCTAGGCTTAAATACTAATACTCATGACCTCTTTCTTAGTTTAAAAGGATTTCCTAGTGTTGATGAACATGAGCCTGAACTTTTACCAAATTTTTCACCCTTAGATGTAAATCTAGGAGATAAAAGAGAAACCGACCCACCTATCAACCCATTTAGTCCGGGTAGTTTTAGGATGAAGGTAGTAAAACCCTTTACCATTCACACACCACCTTCACCCTGCGTGGCATACCTCCATCAAAATGGTGTGTATCACTACTATCACCCGCACTTGACCTTAAGTGTAGGGGAGACCCACCTTTTACATGTCAAATAAGCGTAGAGTCAGGCTCGTTGCTCGAATAAAAACAAGCGCTTTTTGGGAGGCAACCCAATATTTTAAATTAATGCATTTAGGAATGTTGTGTGTCTTCTGTGTCTTGTGTGTTTGTTTTGAGTCATATGATTGTGTTATTCATACAGTAAATAACTCATAAGATTGCGTACAAGAAATTTTTCATCAAACACAAAAAATGAATTTTCACAGAGTGTGCAGACGGCATCACAGATTGTACGCGACGCCGTCAGCTCGACCTCTGTGACGACATCAGGATATTCCTGATGGCGTCATGAGGCCAGCTACTAGAAAATTTGAAATTTTTTAAGTATTTTTTAAAATATAACTTGTGTAACATCTGAAATATGTAATTCTTTTGTTAATCTGCAAAAACCTATGATTATGTGATGAGGTGTCATTTTATAAACTTTTTCGGTGTCTTTTAACCCCCAAAATCGTGTGTTGTACTTAATCGTTCCTTTTCAGCTATTTCTTATTTGGAAGATATTTGGATGAATTACACGTGACTTGGGCTCATTTGGAGAAGAAACGGAGAAGATTACGAACCAACACCAAGACTCTTGAAGATTTGTGCTCACAGAGCCTGAAGACAATGTCACAAGCCATACACGACGCCGTAATAACTCATCAAGTTACGGCGTCATGATATTTCAAAATGGCGTAAGCAAGCACCGACTCAAATGAAGATCTAGAAGATTCATTTTCTGACGGCGTCACTACTAAAACGTGACGCCGTCGCGTCGTTTTTTCTTATATATACAAACCCGAATTTAGGATTTTGAGTGTGTAACTTTAGAATAAAAAGAGGGTACGAACCCTAGTTCGTTTAGCAGCCGTAGGAGACAATTTTAGGGCCTAAAACCCCTATTGTACTTCTTCCAATTCATGTTATGACTGAGACTTACAAATCACATTGGATCTAATCGAATTCAACTGATTTGCAAAGTAATGAACCGAAAACTAATGAACCCTAATTAGGGTTTGAGAACTTCGGCTGATTAATGGAGAGGGAAGGAGAAAGATATGTTGTGGTTTCAAAGGTAGGTGTCACGTCTGTTATGAGCTTAAGGGTGGGGTATTTATAGCTCCAATCCCTTAACTCATGATAAGACTAAAAGACTTCAACTTTTGAGTCTTATCACAATACCTTCCTCCCTCTTATCCACACAATGAATCTAGACACCCTCTAGAACCTTCTCTCAACTGGACAAGCACAAGGTTCTCGTCTAGTCATTGTTTGTCTTAAGGTTTACATTTGGAATCAAACGTGAAGTTTAAACGCGCTCTATGCGTTTAACGTGTGTGCCCCTAATAGGCTCACACACTTCTAGTCGTACGTGGCTAATCTAACAACCATATTCCAACAGCTCTCACTTGGGAGTTGGAGTAGCAGACAACACATATACTAACGACGAAAACGTCTAGCAACACTTACATTCATTTTAAAACTAGAAGTGTCTGAGATCAAGTTTCATAAACATTCTCAGTAGCATGGTTATTTTTTTTTCTCTTGCTATAATCATCCCTTTGTTCAAATACCGTTAAACCATGGATATGGACCCTAACTCATTCCTTATAGTATAACCATTTAGATTCTCGTTATAGAATTTAATTCAGATATACCAAATGTAATCAAGAATCATCTTGCATTACCCTTTGGGTTCGGCCAAACAATTATCTGATTAATTCTGGAGAGGCGCCAAGGTATTGTACATACTGTACATCAATTGGAGGAAAAAATTCTTTGTTGATACAAGTGTTGTTAATGCTGCTTTCACATCACTTCTAATCATAGCCTTATAACAACCATTTTCAGGTTAGCGTTTGACTTAGAATTAAAAAAGTGGATATCCATACATTCTAGTACTTGTTCGGTAATTCTCAAGACCAAAGGATGAACTAACTACCATTTTTTTGAAATTTTACTTATGACAACAGATCCATAAAGTAATTTTCAAAGGTTGGTGTGTCCAATACACATCCCTTGTGAGTAACATATAAGTTTGGTGGGAACCATCCATATATTCAACGAATATAACCAACACTCACGTTTGCCTTATGTAACAATACTCCCATATTGTTAACCGACAATGGACATATTTAGAATAATTAAAATTATTCAAGAATTAAACATGCAAATATAGGATAACAATTATTATATGAATGAATAACAAATACCAAGTATCTTTATTCATCAGAAAATAAAAATTAAGCTTAAAATCCCCAATAACCCATATACTAAAACAGATATGCATGAAACTAATTAGCAAGTTGAAGTCCAATGTTTCTAACATTCTTAACTACTTCTTTACAAGATAGCTTAATAGTTATCTGAGTAAACTTTCCGAATACTTGCTTCAAATTAACAAATTTGTGAAGAATTTGAACGCTATGATGAAGTCGTTATGTATATTTGCATACTATTGCAAGAATCATAGTAGGGAAATGTGACAATACCTTTTATGAGGTATTTGTAGTCAAATAACATACCTATCTCAGACAGTCATCTTTACAGTTTCTTAAAATGTAATGTATTCGTATTCTTTATTGTGTAATGCAACAATGCTCTTAGTTGAGCATATCTAGTTAGCTGATTTATCATAAATGATGAAATCCTACTTCAACAGAAATTGATAATATCTATAGCATCAAACAACACTATGCCCTAATAAAATTCGTAAACATTTGTATAACCAGTCATCTTAAATCACTCTTCAATTAATATACTGCTGATGTTAGCTCATCTGCTTTGTAAAAAAGTAAACAACAGTACTCATACACAATTAAGAAAGAACATGATGAATCCTTTGTTAAAAACCAAAGGTTTCCCATCCATGTATAAATTATACTCAAGGATATATAACATTTAAGACCTAGCTTCAATGAAGATTGCATTGTGTTGGACTAATTCGCAAATGTTTATTTCATTAAACATTCATTCCAAGTTCGTTTGTTTTTATTTGTCCTAAAAATTCCCAAGTGGAAGTTCTCTTCCCAATCTTTAATGATTAACATCTACTTAGATGGAATGATCTCTCAAAATTGTTACACAACATATAGAAATATAAGGAAAAAACATAGGCACCCACATGATTTCATGTACTCAGGAGTTTATCTTGATTTAATCATATAATCATATTTGTAATACAAAATTAAGATCTCGTCTCCTAGATGCATGATCTAATCTACACTTGGATTCTTTTATCTTGTATACTTTATACAGATTATTTTAAACTCATAACACTTTGATTACACACCGTCCTCGCTAAATGTAAACATAAGGAAAAGAGTTATAAAACTTAATTGTCATATAGACTCATAACCCCTTTGATTACACATCGTCCTCGTAAGGTCATCATTAAGAAAGAATTATGATCCTTAATTCGCCATAATCCAGATTCAAGAAAACCTGTATGACAATTAATTATCTTTATATAATTTAATGCGTGTAGAAAAGAAAGATTTAATCACAGTCAATTTCTTGAGTAAGATTAAAAACTCTTGTCATCAGTCAGGCATTAATATGTATACAATCTTGTCCTTATGAGCCTTCTTCAAAAGAAACTCATTCTCACCTCACATTTTACTGTTTGGTGAAAGATTAATCAATCTTAAAACATTGATTTTCTTTTAAGGACTACATCTTATCATTCATAGTTCTAAGATATTTATCAGATACAAGATGTGATATAACACCCTACGATTTAGGGTCTTTTACGACGTCAATAAATTCACTATTTATTTTTAGTATTGTACGCGCTTGCTTTTAAATCATAATCGTTAAGTTAAATCGTGTAAGCTAAAAAATATCATTCAATGTAAACGGGCATCAAAAGATTAAATGTTTACATCAAGCAAGTGTTAAGTAATTATTTTGAGGATAATTATTAACTTTGTTTATTTTATTTTTATTGGTTGCGTAAGGTGTTTACGTTTCGTGATAAATTACGTTTAGGCATTCCCGAAACCACTAAAACTTTTCTACGCTTCAACTAATACCCACAATTATACCCAATACTCAAACTTCACAAAATAACATCACCTATATACATTTAAAAACCGGATATGGATAATATATACAAATATATCTATCAAAGACAAACAACTTCACCTTGTTTTTCATGGGATTTCTCTACATTTTATGAACAAGAACTCATGTATACTTTTCCTAATAGTGAACTTGACCAAGACCTTCCATAATTCCCTCAATGTGTTCCTTGGACTAGTCTTTACATATATAATGCCTTAGCAAATGGAAGTAACACATACATCTCATTTCCAAACTTAGGTTCTTAGCTAGTAATTTGACCAAGACTCATCCTCATTTCACTCTTTATGTTTCCAAACGTCCCATCCTTTTTTTTTGGTCTTTGGTCTTTGTTTTATCACATTTGACTAAGTCTTGGATACTTATACATGCATAGCTAGTTGATAAACATACATACTCTCATTTCTTAGCAAGAAAACTACACATCTTCTCTCTTGGTGCTTCCTTACCCACGTCCCAAAATAATCAACACAAACAATTCATAAAAATTTTATTCACAACATTTACAAGTATTCTCACATCATTTCTAAGGCATACTAAGAAGACTTGAAGGCTTGGTTAAGTATTTTCAAAGCTTAAGCAAGTTAAGGTTTTCTTAAGAAAACTAGGGTTTTCATCCTTGGTTTTCAAGCTAAGGTTTAAATCACAAGGGTGTGATTTGTTTGTCATTCCTCACTCATTCACCTAAGTTTATCTAAAACCCTAACCATTTCATACTTTCATGACTTATTGTGTTTTATAACTACTATATAGTGAATCACCATCTAGGTTTTATAATAAGATGTAAAAGGATTTTTATTTCTTGTTCATGGTTAAAATACTTTCACATGCTTATTTATTGATGTTGTTATCATGTCACAAAACTAGTATATACATATTACAAGTATTGATAAATTTATAACAAGTATACATAAAGTAATGTTATAAAAGTACTTATGAAAGTTCATAAACAAAGTAAATATGTAGACTTGATGATCTTGTGATCTTTGGACAAATCTTGGACCTATACACTAGAGGACTTTAAATATACACAAGATTTGTGTATTTGACATGTAGAGGACTTGTAATGGTTTAATCTTGTTAAAAAGTTACAAAACAAGTTTTACATAAAAAGTTTACATAAAACCCAAAACCTACTGTTAGAATTCGACTTCTAAATATTTGATTTTATATTTTATAAAAATAGTGCGTCTCATGACGATTCCAAAAAGGTAAGAAACTCGAAAAACGGATTTATAACGAAGAAGATACGTAGTTTACGAGTTATACGTTAATTAAACTTTTATAAAACTAATTTTATAAAAGTTACTGTTCACAACAGATACATTTTTGGAAAATAATTATAAAACTTTTAATTACGAAGACGTGCTCGAAAGAATCACTAAAAACGGAGTTAAAACGAGTAAGATACGACGTTTCAAAGTTATCGAACATTATATATAAAAGCTGAAAAACTGTGTACGCTTCAGCAGCTGCTGAAGCTCATTTTCGAGGGCCTTCGGGTCCGATTGAGTCGAAATGTAAAACTACAAAGTTGTTCGGAACGACATTTTACATAAACCTGCCGATTTTCATAATTTTCGGATGTATATTTTGTAAACTAGACACTATTTCCTGACGTGAATAGTGTTGGTTCGTTTTTAATAAAAAAAATTGCGAAACATTTTGGAAACACTTAAATAATATTTATACTTGTTTTAAACTTTATAAATATTATTTTACAAAGGCGATTAAACTAGTTACGCGATTATACGAGTTCAAATACATGATTATTATTTATCAAATGTGATTTAAACATTATTTCACAAACACAATTAGATGGTGATGTAGCTATATAGAATTATATATGGTCCTAGTTATTCATAGTACTTAGTACTTATTCGGCCTATATCTAATTAGGTTGCTCTCGACTTGTCCATGACGCATTTTCACTCTTTGATCTATTTTGTTGATTCATTCACTCAAGGTGAGTTCATAGCCCCACCTTTTCTCTTTTAATGGTTTTCATAAACTGTTTTCGGGGTGAGAATACGTGCTCGTTTTACTACACAAACCTATTGATTTCTATACGTAAGCGTTACATGACTATTTTACTAAAGCTTGATTTGTTTACTACATGATTGGTGAATTACATTGCTTGTTTTACTATTGGACACAAGTGTTTTTCAAAGTGTATGCTATCCAGATTACTGCCTGATTATTAAAAGCCTAAGTACATATGCGTGAAGGTCCCTATTTAACATGAACCGTTAATACTATTATAGTTGACGACTAGTGTTTTGGATAATCTATCAAGGGACTGACAATCCCATCTTTACTTGGTCCACTAGTTTGATCGAAGCATTAAACATTGAGAGTGTTTGGGAGTGATGCAAGCATCCACATTTCTGATTGGAGGCAACAAATCTAGTTTAAGGCTCGTGTCAGACTTAGTGCAATAATAACAAATTGTTGAACAGAAGAATTGTTTCTCTGTCTAACTTACTTGTTTTGGAACTTCGGAATACGAACTTAGAACCACCATTACTTCGATCTGTGGGCCACTACTGAACATTACTAGATTTATTAAATCACTACTTGGGCATTTTCGGATGATTCCGGATGAATTTTCAGAAATAAACACTTTAAAATGGTTAAACGCTACTTTTCTCGAATATTTTCTTAAATTATTCAACTGCTTTTACTTAAACATATGAATTCACCAACATTATAGTTTGAACTGTTATAGCATGTATTCTTCAGGTTTACTATTTTTGCTAAGTGTAGCCCAGGGAGCATCGAGTCGCGCGGATAAATTTTTTTAATAAGGCGTAATAACTAGTATACTATTCGAACAAAAACGTTTTAAAACCAACAAAATGTTTTCTATTTTGCATTATAAATGGATCCTGATTTGTACAACTCTGATAATTAATATAACGAATGTGAAATTTATTTAAACGTCTCTTTTGAGGTCGTTTTCTGTGACTTGTGTTTTGTGCCCTGAAGTAGCACCCAAATGTTACCATTCCGCTGCGTTGTCCTGATTTTTGGGGGTGTTACAGTGGCATCATTTAACTTTTGGTAGTCAATGCATACACGACATCCCGTAATTAATCGAGTAGGTATCAATTCATTATCATCATTTTCAATTACGGTTATACCACCTTTCTTGGGCATACAATGGACGGGGCTAACCCACAGGCTATCGGAGATGGGATAAATTAATCCGGCATCATGAAGTTTGATAACTTCTTTCTTGATAACCTCGTGACTTTTCGGGTTAACCCGTCTTTGTTGTTGCACCGTGGGTTTAACATTATCTTCCATCAAAATCTTATGAGTACAAAACTTTGGATCTATTCCCTTAATATCCAACATCTTCCAAGTTATGGCACGCTTATGTGATCTAAGAACCCTAAAGAAGAAGGGCGTCCTTGTCATCATCATTTAAGTCTTTAATGATTATGACTGTAATTAAACGGTACGCCATCCAAAAACGCGTACTCAAGATGAGGTGGTAAGTCTTTGAGCTCAAGCTCGGAGAGTTCATCACTAGAAGGTTCAACGGTCTTAAGTTCCTCAAATTTTTGTTCTTTCGAAGGGAGGGTGGAAGTTGGGTCAGAATTAAGCAATCTTTTAAGGGTGAGAAGGTCTTCTTTTGGATCGAAGTCGTCATCATCAATCCCCGGTGGAATTGATTTGCTAGTAAGACAAGCTTTGATCTCTTCCAAAATGAAGTCACCTCCCTCAAAAGGAGTGAGAGAGGTGGGAGAAGTAGAAAGGATTGGTTCCAAAGTTGGGGTGGGATTGCCACTCTTGGAAATGTTCGAAAATCCAAGTACTTTCTTGCGCTACACCTCCACAAGCTACAGTCAATAACATCGACTCTGTTAACCGATTCAATAGTATTGTAGGAGAATGTCTTAGTATCACCAACTTTGAATGTTACAGATTGGTCATCATGTCGAAGGGTCATTTGTTCACCGTAAACATCAATCAAAGCTCGTGCCGTCCTCAAGAAATGTCTCCCGAGAATCAAAGGAACCTGAGGATCGGCAATATAATCAACAACTACAAAGTCTGCCAGAAAGAAAAATGTTCCAACTTTCACGAAAACATTCTCGGCAATGCCGGTAGGAGTAGAAATCGTTCGGTCGGCAAGTTCAAGTATCATTCGGGTCTTGGTCAAATCCGGGAGATTTAGCTTTTCCCATACGGAAAGAGGCATTAGGTTGATGCTAGCACCGAGATCGGCCAAGGCTAAGCATTCATCCATCTCCAGAAAATCGCACGATATGAGAAATCTACCGGGGTCTCCAAGTTTTTCAGGAAACTTTTTGAGGATAACCGCCGAGCAATTTTCATTCACCGGTGTCTTGATTAAGTCAATTATCTTACCTTTGTTATTGAGAAGATTTCTAAACATTGGTGCAAATTTAGGCATGTGTAGGAGAGCATCCGTGAAGCTAAGCTCGAAGTGGAGATTCCAAAAAATCTCCATAAATTTCAAAGCTAAAAGATCATCTTTTTCACGAAGTTTCTCCTTGTTAATTCTTGAAGGACAAGGCATGGTCGGTTTAGTCTTTGGAGCAACAACGGGCTCATCATTTTGGGTTTGGACCTTCAGAGGTTGGATGTTTTTGGTGCTCGGTTGTACCGTATCCTTTGTCACCTCGGGTTCGTGTTCCACCACCTTAGGAAGAGGAATAAGTCGGAGGAGAAACTGAGAGCCCACATAAGAAACTCCACTTCGGGTGTGATGGCTTTCATCTCACCTCTCTCGGTAGCAAACAGTGTTCTAGGAAGAGAACCCCAAGTCCCGAAGATAGAGGCGGCATTGACATTTCATGAATTTGGTAAGCAAGTCCGTTAATGGTCATTGTTTATCATTCAAGTTTTGGTTTTGGGTTTGCATATTTTTCATAACCGCATCATTAGCTTTGATGTAGATTTCAAAGTCATTCTTTGACACACCCTGTGTTTGAGGAGCCGGAGCTTGGTAAACCGGAGCTTGGTAAGCCGGAGCTTGGTAAGCCGGGGGTTGATAAATAGGACCTTGGTTGTAATTATTCCCCCGGTTTTGATTGTAACGGTTTTGATTATTTCTTTGATTGTTTTGAAAGGGAGGAAAACCAAGAGGTCGAATTTGATTTGCAACCATCGGAGGACGGTAACCGGTATTTCCTTGGTTGTAGTTTAGAACCTGCGGCGGGATTTGTGAAACGTATACTTGAATAGTTGTCACGATAACGTTGCCATCGTGACAGGACAATTATGTAAGAAATGAAGCACCACCAGAAAGTTACACAACTTTCCATCGACCAGCTTTTAGGAGCGAGAGCTTGGGATTGGTTTTTCTTATCAAGAAGCAAGGCTCTCACCAATCTTTAAGTTCGCAACATCGGGTGAAACACCGGGGGTAGAAGAGCTCGTACTCACTTTGGAAACAATCATTTTGCTTCGTGAATAACGAACTTTGGATTTGCTCTCGATGATGGCTAAGCAATCTCGAGGCATTTTGTCTAAAAAATTACCACCCGTTTAGCGGAAGTTCAATGAATCTGATACATAAGAGTTTCAAAGCATTGTAGAAATAACGCGTTGTGATGTAATTCCGAGAAACCATGATATGGGCATGCACGAAGGTGATCCTTGAATCGGTCCTATGCCTCACTAAAAGACTCATCAAAACGTTGTCAGAAATTTGAGATATATATTTAAGTATGTTGTTTTGGTGAGGGAGGGAAAAATTGGTTGATAAATTTTAAAACAAGATCATCCCAAGTAAAAATTGATCGAGGGGGTTCTTTTTCGAGCCAAATCCAGGTGGCCCCCTCAAGGGAAAAAAGGAAAAGCATAAGCTAAATCGACGTATTTCAGAACGTTTGGAACTTCCAACGAGAAGTGAACTTGTGAAAATATAAAATGTGAGCATGGGGATCTTCTTTATACAAGTCACGCAAAATTGGTTTATTGCACAAGAGTGAAGCAAACAATGTTACAGCTCAAAGTTTTCCGTAGTGATTGATAGCGGGAACAACGATTTTGCAAATCTCTCCCCCCCCGGTACCCCTCTGTGGGGCTTGGAGCAATTGCGCCATATGTACGAAGATCGGCCATCGTAACTACGGGATGAGCTTAATTTTCAATAGGTTCTTTAAGATTAAATGGTTCAATATTTGATGGGACTTGTTGTTGAGGACGGTTACGGGTTTGAGAACAAGTGCGCATGCACTAATTATGAAAAACATAATATTTTTGGTAATCGGAAGTTAAAAGTCCACGGTAGCTCTTTAAATTATGCACAAGAGGGCGGAAGGAATTAGCACGCCGAAGAGATTTAAAAGCGTTCTTCCTTTTTTGGGCGATGTTACTTGGATCAAGCCCTCCTTATACCCCCCTTATAGTTTGTAATTCAAAGGTGAGCCGATTATAACGATTAACAACACGATTTGTTTTGTTGGTTTTTCAATTTTTTTTGGTATTGCAAATACTTTAGGAAAAGTATTTATAATGATTTTTGTGTTTTTATATAATGAAAAAGAAAATCAAGAAAATAAAATATTTTTGTATTTTTGTATTTTATATATTCACAAAATAAGCAATAAACTTCACGGAGAAGGTTCTTCAAGCACTAATCTTCAAACGACACCAATAATCGTTTCACAACCTCCCGGCAGCGGCGCCAAAAATTGATTCAGATTAAAATAACTCCTTTAGTATATATATATATATATATATATATATATATATATATATATATATAATAAATATAAATATATAATAATAAGAATTATCTCAAAAATATCAATAATAAGAATTCCGTAAGGCTTTTTAAAAGATAATTACTTTTGACAAAAGTAAAATCCCTAAAAACCTTCCCGGGTCGAGTCCCGACGAGGTCGAATATGTGAAAATCGAGTAACATTTGTAAACAATGCTTGATATCACAAATTAGATAGGTTTGCTATTTCTACAACTAAAAAAAATGCATAAACAATAAAGCACACTAAAAACGATAAGCAATAAAAGCTAAAACACTAGTCCGTAGAGTCCGCGATACAGTTCTCTGGGGGTTCAAAAGCCCTGTTCCACTTAGCCGCAAGTTGGGATGTGCCGTAGACGAAAGATACTGCTACCTGGATGATCTCGCCATCAAGGACTCATTAAACTCGTGGAACGAGAAACAAAGAATTTAGGAAAAACCGTTGATCCATGTTGAAATTCAAATAGCCATATACCAAGATATAAAAATTGTCCCTGGAGTGAAAAAGTTTCACAAGTTTAAATATATAGTGTTAGCATCTTAACTGATATTTAACTTTGATAATCCGTTTTAAGCTTGGTTTTGTAGCTAGTGAAAAGTCGGGACGATGAATTTATTTATAACTCCTTTTGGGGCATTCTCGGAATCGAAAATGCATCTTGTCTAATGATCCTTAACGGTTATTAAAATAAGAAAGTCAAATAAAGTTAGTTAGTTGCTAAAAAGAAAAGCACGAAAAGCATAAAAGTTACAAAAAAAATGAGAAAAAAAGAAAAATACCAAAAATATGTGTAGGAATAAGTGTATATATTTAAAAATGGTAAAAACGGAGCTTGTCGAAGCTTTTAATTCTTTATTTCCCCTCGACGAACACTTAGCTACTTTTCAAGGTAATTAGTCGAGGAGGATCGAGATTCTTAAGTTTTCTAAGTGCTTACTTATAGCATTGCGTGAGGACACGGCAATGTCTTAGTATGGGGGAATTTGGTATGTGTTTAATTACACATACATTTGACCATTAAAAACGAGCTAAAATGACTAAAAACGTATCAAAAATACATTGTATTTGTATGTTTTGCATTTATATTGTGCAGGTAACGGATATTCAAGAAAAGGACAAAATCAAAGCCAAAAATGACAAAACCGAGTATGAGAACGGAAAGAACGTGAAGCAAAGTCAAAGTCAAAGCCACAAGTCAAATGGTCAACAAAAAGTCAAAAGTCAAATCAAGTCAAAGTCAACCCCGGGAAGTGGATTTAGAAAGAGTATCGAAAACAAAACCCGAAAACCTAATTGTCAAAAGTGGACCCACTCGTACCCACCAACAATAAATAAAAGCCCAAGTCCATTCCTTTCTATTCCGTCAAAAGTGGGCCCACCCATACCCACCTAGTGGGCCCGGGACAACCCACTTATATCTTATAACCCTTAAACATAAATAAAATCCCAAGTCCCTTATTCCCTTACTCGACCCAACAACCAAGCCCAACACCATACCTATTACCCTTTATTACACCCCCGTTAGTCCCTAAAAGGCCTAACGGTACTACAATTATAAAACTTCAAGGACCAAAGTTGTACCTCCATGGTCCTTTGATGCATATACTTATATAAAATGGAGGGACCATTCTTGCCAATCCACCATACTTGTTCCCTGCACCAAACAAACAGGATAACCCTTTTTCCCGCTAAGCTCCCATTGTTTCTGTTCACCTTCATCCCCAAATTTACACTTACCCTGAGGTTAAACCCACTTAAACCCTCTTCTAGAAGGTCAAATAATGCAAGGGATGACGTTTTTGGCCTGACACGTTGGCAATCCAAAAGCAATCATTGGGGAATGATTGCGTGGCAATAATCAAGGGTTATGATGGATTTAAAGAAGCATAAAATGATTTAAAGGGCCAAGATTGAAGCTTTTGTTTCCTCTCACACAAGAAAACCAAGCCAAGGATCTAGGTCCTTCTATCCGACTTATAAATAGAGGGCTTAACCCTTGTGGTGAAGAGAGTTTTTTTTAGAGTAGTTGTCCTAAGTATTTAGTCTCTTTTTAATGTATTTTCATTTAAGTTTTTAAAGTTATCTTGTATTTCAATTTCCTTTGTAAAAGTTTAAGTTTTTAATGAAACTTTTGAGGTTTGTGTTTTAAGTTTCTGTGTTTGATCATTATTATAACCTGTTAAGCTTTAAAAAGCTATGAAACAGCTTGAAGATCTTACCTAAAAGCTTCACTAAGCTTTTTGTCTCTTGAATCAAACCTTATTTTACAGTTTAATCTCTTTTATTTCCTGTTTCAATCAGAAAAATCTAAAAACAATACTAAAAAGTTCTACCCCTTAAAGCATGACTGGTGAAATTCACACACTAAATATATATAATATATAATAAAATATAAAATATATATGTAAGTATAAAAATCAACA
>BQNB010159231.1:0-14935 GCA_026074375.1 Tanacetum coccineum | reverse complement strand
TTATCAATCTCTACTAGCTACCCGCTAGCTATTTCAATCTCATATTTGAAACCTAAGTCACTGGGCTCTAAGCCTAACAGAGGTATGGAGGTAGTGGAAACAAAACTATAGTCGGCACTAGAGTCAAATAATGTAGTGGCAAAGTGCTTGTTCAAAGTAAACATACCCGTATTTATGTTCGGATCCTGGCGAGCTTCCTCTGCTCCCAACATGAATGCCCTACCCCTAGTCTCGTTCCTTTGGTTTCCACGACCCTGAACCTCGTTATTAGCAATAACTTAGTTTGGACGGTTTCATCCCGGTCCTTGTACCCTATTCCATCTAGGACAAGCTGGTCTAACATGGTCGGTACTACCACACTCATAACATGTCCTAACAGGTGGGTTTCTAGCATTGGTAGAATTCACATTCCTTGGCACACTTCTACAATCCTTTGCTAAATGACCCGGGCGGTTACAGTTGTAGCATGTGCGACAAGGTCCACCGGGTGCATGGTAGGAGTTACAGGTGGTACACTTGGGCCAAGTACCAGTATTCTCTATTCCTACAGGGTTCATAGAAGTAGCAAAAGCA
This sequence comes from Tanacetum coccineum, assembly GCA_026074375.1. Lineage (NCBI taxonomy): Eukaryota > Viridiplantae > Streptophyta > Magnoliopsida > Asterales > Asteraceae > Tanacetum > Tanacetum coccineum. The sequence goes on along the minus strand of BQNB010159231.1, from coordinate 14,362 downwards.
TTTACAGTCCTGGTCCTCTTATTATTATCCCTTCCATTCCTATCCTTGCTAGGTTACCCCACATTTCCTCTCTTCTCAACCTTCTTAATTGTTCCATTCCTAACAGCCTCATTAGTCAGTGCACCAGAAATCTGCACAGCCTTTTGCATAGTCTTTGGCTTTGTTGTTGCCACCATCCCACGGATTTATAGAGCAAGGCCATACACATACCTCTCAATCATCCTACTCTCAGGAGTTTTTAAATGTGGAACTAACCTAGCCAACTCATGAAACCTATCAGTATACGCAGCATGGCCAGCCCCGACCATGGCATGATTCCACAACTCAGATTCTAACTTTTGCATCTCATAACTAGGACAAAACTCTTGTATCATCATACACTTAAAGTCATTCCATGACATACTAACAGCAACTTCCCGACTTAGCGTGCGGATATAAGAGTTCCACCACGTTAAAGTCTTACTCACAAATGAACCAGCAGTTTATTTCACCTTTTGCTCAATACTACAACCACTCATATCATGCACATATTCCATTTTCTTAATCCAACGATTATATTCCTTAGGGTTACACGCTAAAAAATCCTTATATGAACAACCTAACCAGTTGCCATTCACTATCACATTCCCAACACTCCCCTGAAACGTTCTCATTAACCACATTACCATTCTGACTTCCAACATTCCCTTGGTTACTAACCTGGGCCAACATGGCGGGTTAGAGGTTTCGCAATTGCTGGGCAATGATCGTTGGGAAGTCGGGTGCACCCCTATTGGCTCCCCCTACATTCCCATTAGCCCCTTTTACACCCCTATTAGCTCCCCTACCTTGGTCGTTACCTCAACCATTCAATTCAACAACATGCTCATCATTACCTTCCCTAGGTCTTCTACCCTTTCCACATCTACTAACCCGTTCACCCGTTCCCCCTCCTAGTGATTCGGCAGAAGGCCGGCCAGCACTTCGGGTTCTCATCCTTGGCGGTATTATCTATACGAGGGAGAACATGGGCAACGTTAGGTAAGTGGGAAGACTCGCACACATTCATCGAATATCTTAATATACAAAACCAAATATACGCGCAACACCACCCTACGGTGTCAACATCGATTTGTGTGAACAACAATACCAAGTATGAGTGAGTTGTTACACGCTTATAATTACGTTGGCCACCGTACTTATATTAACATCCTTTCCCATTCATATTCAATATTGAGCCCACCTATTTCAATGACTGACATAACTAAGGCACCAAACCAAGAACACACAAAGGCACACCAAAAGCAGAACACCGCACACATAGATCCTATACGCAACTAAACGACGGATCTTAGGTTATAGTCTAGGCCAATCCACCTACTTCTCTATAACCTTGGCTCTGATTACCAATCAGTCACACCCCGGCAATGGCAGAAACTCAGGAATGCAACATAATGATCAATCAAAACACAAGGTACAAAAATAGAGAAAACTACATTGCATAAACTCCAAGTGCTATGAAGACCATCAACCTTAAACAAACTCAAGTGATGTCCCAAATCGCAACTAAAATCCACAAATCTCTTACATTTATTCATATGCCCTCGCAGGGGACCATAACCAAACTTAATCCAAAATCTCCAAATACTAAAATCAAACAACAAGCAAGCAAGACTTCAAACGAAATTCCACACGAGGTACTTCTAAGTCTGATATTAATCACCAAACTATTCCTTTTTCACTTCACCTGAAAATCATACTCGAAAACGTCAACAATAATATTGGTGAGCTCGTAGGTTTGACTTTAAACCCAAAAGTTGTGCCAATATTTCAACAGTTGACAATAGTGCTATATGACAGTGAATATATGCTAACAATCCAAGGAATTAGTATCCCCGCTTGTCACATCTCAACATCCAATAATTTAAACCCGGAGTCGCAACTTAATCACTAACTACCACCTAACGGGCCCTACAGTTTTTTTTAATACAAGGGGGAAGCATATATTAGGGCGTACCACACAGAACCTTGCCATGCCTAAAAACAGATAGTAAAGTCAATGCACAGTACCACACAAGAACCTTGTATGCCAAACACAGGTAGTACATACAAAGAGTACCACACAGAACCTTGCCATGCCAAACACAGTACATGCAGTAAATCAACATATAATATTCACATAACAGTCATAAGCACATATCTTGTCCTAAAAACAAAACCACATTTCGCACAGATCAATTCAAAACATTTTAAAACACATTTGAGTATCATTTTCCCCCAACGGAAAAACAGTAAAAAGTGGGGCTACGAGAAGCATTTACTGCAAGCCTTTAGCAATCACTTCTACTTACACATGCAAATGCAACGGCGCCGCACATGACCTTGTCCATTTAATGTCTCATTATAATCAATTTCAACTTCCAAAAACACTATTTCACGGTTAATTTTGGGGCCCCCAAAATTTTTAAGGGGGGGTGGGAGTTTAGACCGCGGTGTAAAGTTACTCAAATAGTTTTTAGTGGTGTGATGGTTGATGATTATCTCCATAATTCATATCATCTCATTCTCCGATAATACATCTTATACTATTGTAGCTAAATAGATATGTAATATAATAAATATTTATTATTTATTAAGTATAAATATATCTCGACAAGGTCCATTTGGTACACCCTTCAATCACTTCAAAATAATTATTCTTGAGTGAACACGACACTATCTGGTTTTAATCACAACAAACACGTTAGGAAAGTTTCGAGAAAAAAATTTATTTTTTTCTGTCTTTTTAGTGAATTTATTGATTAAATAAAATTATATAAATAATATTTTTTATTAAAAATAAAAAAATCATGTGTTTTAAGTAAAATTTCTAAGTTTTACTTTTTACGATATTTCGACATGACCGTACGTGTTTACAAGTTTTTTCAAAGGTTCAATCCCTTTAATTTCCAAACACTTTTACAATTCGTCACATTTTCGACCAAATTCAAAAATATCTAAACTTTAAATTCACCAAAATGTTTTCCCACAATAACGATCAATTCACTTCGTATATACACGTTTTCGCTTTCAAAAAAGTCCCCAAAAACTCTCACAAAATGACCAAATATCGCTTATTGGGCCTCAAGGCCCAACAATGGTCCATTAGGACATTTATAAGTCCAAAATACTACTCCCTCTGTCTCAATTTTATTGTCCTCATTTGACTTTTTAAAGTCTATCTTTTGCAACTTTGATCTTTAATATTTTTGTTCGTGTCATATAATACTTGATGCAAAATATATGAATGAATTGGTTTTTAAATATATTTTGATTGGTATAATTTTCATAAAATATTATATAACACAAACAAACATATTAAAAGTCAAAGTTGAAAAAATTGACTTCAAAAAGTCAAATGAGGACAATAAAAGTGGGACGGAGGGAGTATTTAAGTCCAAAACCAAGGTCCATTTTCATATATAAGTATATACTTATATGTAGAAATAATCCGGACCACAATAAGCCCTCCCATTAAGCCGCGGCTCAAATAGACTTATTGGGCCGTGAGTCCATAAACTCCAAAATACGTATATTAAGCTTGAAAATAAGCTATAAAGCTACGTATCGCTTTTGGTTACTACCATAAGCCTCAACAATAGTCCACAACATATGCCATAACACAAAAATAATCAAAATCACTTTCTTAGTGATTTTGAGAAAGTACATGTGGCATATAAGCCCATATAAGCCAAGAAATAGCTTAAAAATAAGCCCGAATAAGCCATACAAGCTACTATCAAAAATAAGCATTCTAGCATCATATATTATTCAACCATCACGAGGGGGGGGGGGGGGGGGGGGGGGGGGGGGGGGGGGGGGGGTGGGGGGGGTGGGGGGAAAAAATAAGCATTCTAGCATCATATATTATTCAACCATCACGACCACAACATCAAAACTACAAAAACCCTCTTTTTCTTTCTTTTATTACACGAACCAAACACACCCTTTTCTTTCGTTTCGCTTCCAAAAATCAATTTTCACAACGATCAACTTGTACAACTAACATCTATGCATCAAAATAAACCCAAAAGGACAAACAAAATTTAAATTTGAAAACTTACAAGAAAATCTTCAAATTTGTAGATTTCGACACGAACCGGACAACCCAAACGTTGTTTAAATGAATAACCAAACACTAGAATCAACCCCAAATATTTATGTCTTCATGTTTTCTTGATCAAAATTCAAAAATTATGAGTGTATGTGTGTTGTAGGTGGCGGACGAACCACAAGAGAAGAGAAAAGAGAGATTTTTTTTTGATGTCAAATTAAAAATGAAGGAAATGGTCTAGTGATGGGAATATAAGTGTACACTCTTGGACACAACTCCTAAAAACTAGCCATGTTGTTCCCTACTCCTCCCATAACCGGCCAAGGGTATCCAATGGGTGTCGGGCCTTTCTTTTCGTGTCGAAATCACTTAAAAGCTCAAAAAACTCAACCGTAAGATTTACCCCAAAGTTAATTAGCATTTTTATTCACTTTAAAAATACTTTTCCATTAACCTAGAGTATTCGCATGACATATTTTTACTTTACATCCTTCAAAACTCAATTTGGACATTAACGGACGTGTCGGGCTCGTTTTTCGGCATTTCTCATAATTCACGGGTCAAACCACCCGGAATACACATAACACAATAATACCTTTCAAAAAGGATTATTAATCACAATAAACCTCAAATCGTCACATATCTCATAAAATCACCACCGTCAACACGGTACAAAATCTTAATAAACTTACAAAAGTCAAATAGTCAAATGACTATTAATGAAATATTCAGAACACAAAAAGGGCAAAGGTTACAGTTGTTTGGTGGATAAATTTATTATGCAGTAAAGTGGTTTTAAAATGATGTTTGGTTGCTAAAATTTTTGCAGCAAAGTGTTTTTGACTTGTTGTTTAGTTGCTGAAAGTTTCTGTCCAAAAAAGGTTGTTTTTAAAAGATTTTGGTTGCTGAAATTTTTTGCAAAAAAAATATGACTTTAGATGGCTGTTTGATGCTGATTTTTTTGTGCAGATAAATGTTTCTAAAATGCGAGTTGGTTGCTGAAATATTTGTGCAGAATATGGTTTCTAAACAGTTGTTTGCTTGTTGAAAGTTTGTAGAAAACGGTTTCTAATAGGTATGTTTGGTTGCTGATTTTTTTCATAATAGTGTCTTTAAGGGGGCTGTTTAGACAAAAAAATTCATTTTAGCGACCCTTTTTTACATAAACAGTTTAAGTCATGTTTCAACGCAAATACTTTCACCTCACTGCAGCAATATAATTCACATATCACATTAACAAAATATAGTCTAGCTGGTTGTGGTTTTTTCCGCAAAATATACTAATCTACTAAATGCTTTTCTAGAATACATCCAAACTGGCCCGTTTAAAAGTAAACGGGTTAAAAAGAGAGTTTATAATGGAGCCTTACCCTCAGGTATATTGGCCTTGTTATATTCTAAAGAAACATTCCTTGAGAATCCCCACCTAGGCAGGAAAATAGACTGAAAATATACTTACAGATTGAAGAAAAAACCATAATCGATGCTTTCATTTTTCACTAACTAATCCATGGATTGTACTCATTTGCCACTAATTGTTGGTGCCTCTATTTGTCAAACGATAAACCATTTACAGTGACAAAGACATTACATTTGTGAAGTAGGGAGTTACCTGAGATTTGTGTTCACCGGATTGTACATCATCACCCTTTTTAGCCGCATTTTGCACCAAAACCCCCTCCTTTCAGCCTTCGTTTCAGCATGTAAACACACCCATTTTAGTCACACTTAAGCACCTACACCCACCCACCTCAGGTTCTATTTCAGCAACCATACCCACCCGTTGCAGCCCCCATTTCAACAACCAAACACACATGACACATTTCAGCCCCTACTTCAGCACACAAACACACCCATTTCAGCAACCAAACACGCCTATTTCAGCTGCCAAACCCACCTCTTTTAGCCGTAATTTTACCACCAAAACCCCTCCTTCCAACACCTAAACACCCTCCTTTCAGGTCCCATTTCAGCCCCTACGGGTTTCATATGTATATTGAGATTTGACCTAAACAAATCATAGAAAATGATCTAATATGACAACCACCACCAATAAAAATGATCTAATATGCTCTCGTAGTCAACCTTAAAGTAAATTTAAGGAACTAAACTCACAGCCTAATGAAGATATCAACAAAACAACAACTAAATATATTATCCACACAAAAAGAATATCAACAATGAGAGTCGTATTCATTTTGAGTACCTCTTGAAGCTTAGGATTAACATTCCTAAGCACTCTGACATCATCCCAGCTATAGTTTTGAACTTCAACAACCTATTTCAAACCCAAAAGTGATAATTAGAAGCCCATTCTGAAGTTCAAACCCAAAAAGCCCTAGTCAACAACCTGTTTCAATTTGTATTAAAACAACACATATAAAAGGATACAAAATTATACAAATGCATCATAAGATGAACTTACCATGGATTTATTTAGAGATACCTTCAAAACAAAAGCAAGGTTTATGCAAACAGTTAGACATCATGAAACGTAACAACTCATCCTTTTAATAATATAATTTATTTTCCATAAAAGAAAAGATCAATTACATAAGAAAGGGACCAATTACCTATGGGATTGTGTTGATCAGATACATGCAAATCTGCAAAATTATCACCAAGCAAAACTATAAATGAACGGAATGGATACTGATTCATTAACAGGGTTGGACAATTTGCTTCTTGGTATTCTTCCATTAATGTAACCATGGGGTTATGTAAGCCATGGCTGTTGGGATCCAACAGTCGAATGAAAGGGCTGATTTTGAGTTGAGAGCATTTAATGATACAGCCCAAATAAATTTAGAGGCTCAATCTTTTAGTATTATAGATTTGAATTAGTCTTGATTGCTATAAAAATTAGAACTTGCTGCAAAATGGCCACAAAATAGTCCACCTTTTTACTATTTCCTGCAAGGACACAAAAACCTAGACATCCTGGACTTTTCCAGGTGGCGGCCCCCTTTGATCAAAGGGGCGGCCCCCTTAGTGATAAGGGGGCCGGCCATATAGATAAAGGGGTCGGCCATCTGATGAACGGTTTTTACTGTTTCTTTCTACTTTTTGACCTTCTTTTATCTAGACTCAGCTATAATTTCTCAAAACTCACCAACATTTCTTGGCCTTGCATTCTAACAATGTCCATCCATCCTTAACTACATTTTTCTCTTAGTATAAATCTACCCTCACTCTCACCTTTGTCATCATAACTCATCTCATCTTCTCTAATGACATCTCCTCACAAATCCTTGTCCAAACCTTCAAAGGTGGCCAAAATGTCCGTAAGACCCGTATGGAGAAAGAAGTTGAACTATTGTAACACATCCAATAAGGTTGATGTTAACTTGCCTACACCAATGCCCAAACCACAGTCTTCTCTCAAAGAACCAGCACAAGAGAACCCTCTTACTACTTACTCAAACCATGATTCACTAAAATCTCACTCACTTCCACTTGGTGATTCTTGTGGCACCAATGTTGGACAAGCTCTTATTCCACCACAAAGTGCCAATCAAACTCAACTCACACAACCCTCATTTCCTCACTTACTCATCCATCCACATGTTGCTAGCGTGCTTCATGCTTAAACTCCACCCTCACCTCAATGTGACAACCAAATTCAACCTCCACTACTTCCATCTCCAAGTAGAGAAATGCTCATTGATGACATTAATCAACTCTAAGATTTATCAAACCTTATAGCCATGCACCTTTCCCACCATAACACTCCCTCATCACCCTACTCTCCAAACTTGCCTCACACCCTCAACTTAAATCAAGTTGAACATATTGGCTATTGTCCTTATTGCATCTTTAACCAAAAATAAATCCTAACCTTGAGTGAAGATCTCAATTGGATTGAATTTCTTCTAACTCGTCCACAACCACCACTTCAAGTCCAACGAGACTACCCTCTAACAACCACCTCCGCTCCAAACTCTCCACCAACAACCAACTAAGCATATTACATGCTTACCTTTTATCGCTTTCAAATAAATGTCCAACCTACTCCTTTTGCAAGCAAGTCCAATGGTTTCCTATAGCAATCTAGGCAAATTAGGACTTTTATAGTTTCTATTCATGTAGAATATATTATTATGCTTCAAGCATAATACTTAGATTTGATGAATGCATGATGTATGATTGTGTTGTAAACATAATTTCTATGATTCAATAAATGACCTTTAGTTTGATTTTTATTTTTAGTTTTATATCTTATACTTTCTTAATATATATTTGTGATGGTTGGTTTACATAAATATTATTGATATGTTTAATTATTTTTCCTTTGTCTTTTGCTATATGTCAGAATTTTTTGTCTTGTTCTTCTAACTTGTTTTTGTAGCAAACTTTCCATAACTCGATTCTTTGGTGCCCTCAAACGAGTGGGAGCACACATCAAGGGGGAGCGTTTATTCCGACGATTTTACGCATATTCATCGACGAAGCCTTTTTGATTCTACAAAAAGGGAGAGAAATAAAAATAAAACTCACTAAATACTTGTTTTAAAAATAATTTTACATTTAATGAGTTTAGATTTTGTAATCATAAAAAATGGGGAGATTGTTGATAGAAATAATGCCTAAAATATTATTAATATTTTTCGACCTCTCTACGTTTTGATAATCACAAAATATAAAATCGCCCAATGTAAAATTAAACGTAAATAAGTAATTAGTAGTAAAATTTTCATTTCTAAAATTTAATCACTTAAAGGTATGAATAAATAAATGCTTAATGCATTTTATGATCAAAGAAATTTTTATTCAACTTGACATTTTTTATAAAATGTTATAAATATTTTTATAACTTTTACAAAATATTTTTTACATTTAAAAGAAATGTTTTATTCAAAATAAATATTTTAAATTCAAATTTTCTACCTAAAAACGGCTAGAAATGTTCCAAAAAACACCTTCCTTAGAAAAGATAAAAAAATGGAGCGTCTTGGCCTAAACGGCCACCTTAAATACAAGGGCGGCCCCTTTAGTAATAAGGGGGCCAGCACATGAGCTAAGGGGGCCGGCCAGACAAAAAGCTCCCAGCTATGCCTATAAATACTAGACTGTTCCCCACTGCTTTTCTTACCTCTTGCATACACATTCTTTTTGTTCTAAATCAGTTTATAAATCTCTTTCATTCCTTTTATCATTTAATCATAAAGCTTTGTTTCCAAAGGATCCAAGCTTAGATCCTCAAGTGCAGGAGAAAAATACTTCATACCATCAAGTGAAGAAGTATTATAGCTTAGTGCGTGTCCTTGCAACCTAGTTGCAATTGTATATTATCTTGTAAATAATTTGGGTATATTGTCTTGATATTCACTTTGTTAATCATCAAGTTTCTTCATTATCAATATCTTGAACACTAGGAGGATGTATCAAAACACTTCTGCATTCTGCTACTTGTGACTTGATAAATTTGAGAAGCTCAAATGCCATTGTACTCTCAGCTTCAGCTTTTAGCTTCCAGTTCAACATTTTCTTCAACATTTCCTTGATGAGAGGATATCTTTTCTCCACTAACATGTTGAAGCAGGTCAAAGTACCATCCAATAGCAATGAGTGAACTCCACAATTTTCATACAGTTTCCAGCTAATCAGAGTCCAATCCTGTTGATTACTCCAAATTGCATCTTCAGCATTTGGTTCAAACATTATCTTGAGATCTCCCTAAAGCAACAAATTATAACCTTCTGGAGTATTGTCTTCAAACCTTTTCATCACCAATCTGTGCAAATCCAGTAAGTCTTGTCTATCAAATTTCCTCAGCATACTATATAATTTTTTTGTAATAACTATATACCATGTGCTCTAATTATCTTATAAACATGAATATCCTCCATATCAACACTTCCTAAGTTCTGAGATTCCCAATCAACTATAGGATACTTAACAGACAAAATCTCTGGAATCCCCGAGTCTCATCTTCATCTGGAACAACTGCTAACTATGTTTTCAATTCTTCCTTTTCTTGCTCATAGTCTGCTGTTGCTTCTTCATTACTTTCTGCAGATTCTTGTTCTTTTATCACCTTAGATTTCTTAGGTGACTTTTGCTTACTAGTTTGCAATTATATTTATTCTTTTGCCAGCATTCTTTGTATTGCTACCATCTTTTTCAGAATCCATAGGCTTAAAGTCATTAATCCACTTCTGCTCCTTTTGGTATAGCTTCTGAAGTTCTTCTAAAGTCTTATGCTTTAGTTGTTGATGAGTGTACTTACCCATATGTTTGAGATAAGTAATCATCATGTTCCTGACTTGAGCTCTTGTAGGTGGTTTGTTCCTTATTGCCTCTGCTCTTTCCGCTGCCAGTTGTTTCTTTCTTCTTTCAAAGTATTCTGCTAATAATGTGGCCCTTTCTTCAATTGTGTATTTTTCTTGCTCTTCATGTGTCACTCTTACAGCTAGTTCATGATCAACATCCATTTTGGCTTGAATTTCATCAAACTCTTCAGCCAAAGCAGCATTAGTAGCCTCTTCTTGCTTTTGTTTTTCTTTTTGTGCTCTGTCCAACTCTGCTAACTCTTCCTCATGTAATCTTTGAGCTAACTTCAGCATCAATTTTTTAATTTGAGGCTAACCCTTGATCCCTTGTCATTTTTACTTTCCTGGTTTCCCTCAGGTTTCTTCTTCAACCAGTACACCCTTCACCTTTGTCTTTGATTAATACTGGAAGAGGTTGCAGTATTGTTAATGATCTGCTGGTATAGAATAAGTCCCTCTACATCTCTTTAAAGCAACTCTTTTCCACCTTAGCTTCTCTTCTCTTTTCATCTTTATCAAAGTCTGAGCCATAGACATAGTAACATCCTCATCATCAATGACTGTTGTTGTAGTAGGAGGAGTCCTTGGTGCAGTAGTACTAACTCCCTCACCAGTTGTATTAACTCCCTGGTTCTCTGCATCTTTCTTTTAAACAAAAGCCATTCCTTCATCCACCAGATCATCAAGATCATCAAAATTGCTATCTTTAAACATTGGCTTCGTCTTGTCACTTGTCCTCCCCTGTTTGGATGCATCCTCCTCATCCAAATCATCATCAAAAGACTCAACCTGACTGTATATCCTCCTTCTTTGGTGTGAGATGCTTGACTTCCTCTTTCTTTATAATTTCTTGACTCTTTGATCTAGTTTGAGGATCTCCACCGCTTGAGCATCCTTCTCTTTCTCCAAGTCAAGTACTTGTTTTGACAATTTTGTATACATAACCATTAATTCTTTTAGTTTTAGCCTACCCTTATCACTTTCAGGTGTGTAACCTCCTGTGAGAGGTGAATCATAAGGTGTAGCTGGTACAGTGTTCCATCTTTTTAAAATATGTCCATGGCTGCCTTCCCCCACTTCCAGATGTGTGAACCTTCTAAGGAGAGGTGGTTCATTAGGTTTTTCAAACACTCTCTCAAACCTAGTCTGAGCAGGAGCACCCAACATGGTTTCTTGGGGCCTAGGAATGCCACCTGTATCCATTCTCTAAGGAATGTCAACATTAGGCATTGCCATGGTCTAGGTCCTAATAATGTTATCACTGTCCTGTGCTGTAACTAAGCTAGCATCAGTAGTGATAGCCCTTTCCATACTGTCACCCCCTACTTATGGACAACCTCATCTACTCCAAGGTCTAGAGGCACACTAGTCTGAGGTAACTCAGTGACCTTTTTGGCTCTCCTATGTTTTTGAGTCTTTTTGTGTTTTCTATGATATGTAGATGGAGATGGGAGTATTTGCTCAATGTGAGCTTCAGTTTGAGGTTCATGGGAAACTGTTAGAGGTGTTTTAGTTTAAAGTGGTGCTGTTTGTGGTTCTGAAACATTTGGTTGTGAGATAAGGTGTGGTTGTGGTTCAGGTGTTACTGAACCTTTCACCTCAGGTGCACTTGTTTGCACCAACATAGATTCAAAAAGTAGAGTAACTTTTCCTAAAAAACCTTTACTTTGCCTTGCCATATATGAGAAAAACTTTTTAGTATGGGCATTTGACTTTTTAGTAAAGGCATGGGCTTCATAATATCATAAAGAGGTTCTGGTAATCATTAAGCTGGTTATCAAACAAGAGTTGTTAAAAAACCTTGGATACATTAAAAACTCTTTGATCCAAGTTCTTACATACCATAAAAAATCAATTTAGAAAAAATAAATTTTTGACCCTTTGCAAAACATATAACTGCTGAAGCCAAATTAGTTAAAACTCATTCCAACCAGTTGATTTTGAACTTATACAATGAAGGATGGTATGTTTCAGAATTTCATTGTGAGAGAAAAAACCTTTTTTGAAAATTACAGTTTTTGTTGAAAGCTATTCATACACATATCAATGTAATTTTTAAAATTTTTATCAAATTTGTGAGGTAAGTAATACCATCCTCATCATCAAAGAGAAGATCATTCCTCACTGATGATTCTGTTATCACTACTGCCTTGCCATCAACTATGGCATGTATTTGCTTCAATGAATTGACTGTTTTAGAAGTAGCAGTATTCCAAAATTGTTCAATATAAGAAGCATACATAGTGGGACTTATAGTGAGAGCATAGTTGATCGAACATGTAGAGAGGAAGTCCACTATCAGATGAAATTCTATATTCCCATCGCTCTTTTCCAAATACGCAACCATGTTGTGTTGGTTTATAAAAGCAAGATCAACCATGAATAATTGAATTTATCGGTGTGAAAATCGATTAGGGTTTGATGAATTATGAGCAATTGGTATTTGTAAAAGATATTGTTTGATTAATAGGCTTATATAGGCACTAAAGAAAACGTAAGAGGAAAGTAACTGTTAATTTGTCAAAAATTACCCCTGAATAGTATTTAGTAACGGTAACTTTTAGCAACACTAAGTTAGGCTAGCAGTACTAAGTTTGTACTAGAAGTACTAACTTTTGCACTTATAGTTTTTGGCAAACTACCAGCCAATAACGGATTTGAGAATTCTTTACCAGTCACCGTTTGTCCTGGAATACCCAATTCTTTCTTGTCTGTTAGACATGGTGAATTGATGACCATTTGTTATGTGGTGAAAACCAACATGTGAAACATCAGTAGTATTAACAAAGTCACTAGCATTCACACCAAATTAGTATATCCATTATTAATCAAATAACCTTTAAGCTCTAATCCTGCAAAATGTTAGTTCCAAACACAAAGAAACACAATCCAAAACATCTTGCATATTGCTCATAATAACTGACAGTATTAACTTTTAAGCTTAGCAGTACTAAGTATCAGTTACCAGAATTAACCCATTTTTATCACTTGGCAGCTCTTGCACTCTATTCTAAGCATCCATGATGTATAATCTGTTGCACTTATATATATAGTTCCATATAGCCTTCCCTCAAACAAAGCTTCTATGTGTATTATCAGCTATGCCAATATACATATACAGAGCAGCACTAAAATTAGACTAACAGTATTAGCTTTTTCTCCAATAACTATACAACAACATGCCTCTATTCATTACAAGCACACTAGAAATCACTAGATAGACATGTAAGCATTCATAAGGATCCACATTTATGCATAACCCATGAATAAAAGTTAAAAACTATTATCTAAACAAATAAACCTCCCCTCAAATAATACTTCACAGATTAAGTAATCCAATGCTAGTTATCAAAAAGTTAAACCTGCTAAAATCAAAAGTCTTTGTGAGAAGATCTGCAACATTGTGGTCTGTGTGAATCTTGATCACTTGAATCAACTTCTACTCATAAGAAACTCTGATGAAATGGTGCCTTATCTCAATGTGCTTGGTTTTAGAATGAAAAACTAGATTCTTCATAATACAAATGGTTCTTTCATTATCAATGTAATTCTTGGTGTTCATGAAATTGAACCCATAATCAATCATTTGATTTTGGATCCATAACACCTGTTCATAGTAATTAGCAGTAGCAACATACTCTAGTTCAGTAGTAGAATTGGCTACTATAGTCTGCTTCTTATATTGCCATGAAATCAACCTCTTGCCAAGAAATTGACAACCTTCTGTTGTGGATTTCCTGTCAAGGCTAGCTCCAGCATAATCACTATCAAAAAAGGCTTCCAAGTCAAATGGTGAATCTCTAGGATACCAAAGGCCCAATTTAGACTGGCCTTTTAAGTATCTGAAGATCCTCTTCATAGCATGAAGATGTGAAGTATTTGATGTAACTTGGAACCTTGCATAAGCACAAACAGCAAACATTATGTCAAGCCTAGAAGCTGTTAAGTACATCAATGACCCAATCATTAATCTATATAAGTGTACATCTACATTCTCAGCTTCTTCATCCTTGATCAA
>BQNB010159229.1:0-14936 GCA_026074375.1 Tanacetum coccineum | reverse complement strand
ACAGAATGCGTGTACGATTTGCTTCAGATTCAGGAAGCAGACCTAGGATTTTTGTAAGCACATCCGCTGGTAATCTGGTAATTCTATCTTCGGTGATTTCATCGATGTTTGGGGACGAATTTTTGTGAGTTAGTTTGTTGACAGATTGTAAAAACATGGTTAATTTAAGATTTGAGAATTAGGGTTTCCATTGATTGAGAGAATTTTGTAGGGTGTTGAAATATTGGGGATTTAGGTCGGGATGAGAATGAAATGATAATTTGGTGACATATTTAGACCATGTGCTATTTCTTCTATTTTTCTTACACAAATAGTCCTGTTTGAAACTTGTAACAATATTCACGGTCCAATTCAAATATGTTTTTCGAAAGTCATGCAAATCGTAAACCACACCATTACGAATAATTTACTCTGGGAATATTTAGCATATATACTTTTTAACAGGCTTTGGCATAGTGACATGCAGGTTTTTCACCAACAAAATATTGTGAATTCAAGTATCGTTGAAAATATTTGTGATATGTGAGATAGGTGACATAAATTTATGGAAAAAATTGCCTTTCAAAACTAATAAAAATAAATGGTATGCACGTATCACATATCATTCAAGCATATGTGGCTTTCATTTAAAGAGAGTAACCAAATAAAGCACTCGTGAGTACATAAAATATCATTATCAACTAAGACGATGATGTATGAACCTGGCATTTGTGAGTTTCATTTAAAGGGAGGAATCAAAGTGTCATGTCTTAAGTTTATGTATGTGATTAACCAAGTGCTAATGCGTGAACCTTGTATATGTGAATAATCAAAGTGTTAGTGTTAAAGTGTGATGTTTATATGTTGGGTGTTGAAATATAGTCTCAAAGTGGTAAATAAGTTGAGGGACTAATGTTGTCACTTTTCTATTGTTGTTTGTTAGCTTATACAGTTTTAAGCTGCCTATTGAAGAGTGACTCATTACAAAGGGATTGAAGCTATAAATTTCCAAAGTTCAAGCTCTACATAAGGAGAGTTGACCAGATTGCTAGCTCGTCATAACTCTCTCTCTCTCTCCCTCCCTCTCTCTCTCTCTCAATGTTGTCATTTTTTTATTGTTGTTTGTTAGCTTATACAGTTTTAAGCTGCCTATTGAAGAGTGACTGATTACAGAGGGATTGAAGCTATAAATTTCCAAAGTTCAAGCTCTACATAAGGAGAGTTGACAAGATTGCTAGCTCGTCATAACTCTCTCTCTCTCTCTCCTCTTTCTCCCCCCCTCTCGCTCTCTCTCCCTCTCCCCCTCTCTCTCTCTAAAGTTGCATACCCTAATTGAGATCATCTAGATCTTGTGATCTTAATAGAACTATTATCATTTAGATAATAAATCTGCACCTGAATACCACTGGAGGATTTTGGATAATTTTATCTCTGTTCTTTGTTTTAAAGTTCATCAATTTGAGATTTGAGTTAATAAAACTGCTTAGATTGTGTTTTTCCTACATGGTATCAGATATAGGTTGCTCTGGAATTATTTTCTAAAAAATTAGGGTTTCTTAAAATTTTGGGGTTTTTTAAAATTGATTAGTAATATTTCAATTAACTCGTTTAGAATGATAGATCTGCGGTTTAATCTTACACATCTATAAGTTTTTAACGCCTAATTTTTTTAATAATTAGGGTTTGGAATGTTTGGGGTTTTTTGATATCTATAGGTAATCTGGGTTGATTAAATATCTTT
Organism: Tanacetum coccineum; assembly: GCA_026074375.1. Lineage (NCBI taxonomy): Eukaryota > Viridiplantae > Streptophyta > Magnoliopsida > Asterales > Asteraceae > Tanacetum > Tanacetum coccineum. Next base: position 13,216 of record BQNB010159229.1, on the reverse strand, counting down.
AATCAACATATCTGGTGATTTTAAGGGTTCTTGGAAGTTCTTGGTTGTTTTACCTAATTTGGTGAAATTAGGGTTTGTGGATCTTGGCTCTGGGTTGTTGGTGTGCTATTATTGATATGCTATCTCTTTTGACTAAGTGAATCAAGAGAATAGTAGGTTTGATTTTCGTTGCTTATTCTTGAAAGCTCTGTAACACCTACCATACTCTCTCTTTACGTTTGTGTTCTTTATTTCTTATATTAGATTGCTAGAGGATGGGTAGAGGCACTATTGAGGAGTTGTATTTGTTGGTGGGTGTTTATTGCTTTTCTATGATATGTTCTTTATTTGTGTGTTTATTCTTGTTAAGTTGTGTCTTCTAGCCCTTGATCTGCCACCTTGAGTGGTGTGAAAACCTAAGAACTTATTTCTTCTCTTATATCTTATTTATTGATTGTTTATTGTTGTAATCATGTTTGTTTATGGGTACACTGATGATGAGTTTGTTGTTGATGATCCAATTACTTTGATAAGTAGACTTGATGTTAGTAACCCATTGCATTTACATCCTAATGCTCTGCTGCTTTAACTGTTGTGTTTGTGAAATTAAAAGGAACTGAAAATTACCAAGTATGGTCTTGTGTTATGATTTTGGCTTTAGAAGGAAAAAATAAAATTGGTTTCATAGATGGATCTTGTAGAAGATCTAATAGATGAGATCCTTGGTAAATAGTAGGATAGGGTGAATGCTGTGGTTTTAGGATGCATTCTAGATTCTATATCAGAGAAACTTTTTTTGGGTCAAATTTAAAAAAAAGGCTAAACATGTTTGGGAAGAATTAAAAAAAACTTATGATAAAGTGGATGGTTCCATAACTTTCAGTTTGCATCATAAAATTCATACTTTAAGGCAAGTGGGTCATCTATTGCTGATTATTATCATAGGTTGAATGCTCCGTGAAAACAATTTGATGCTTTAATTGAGTTGCTTAGAGGTACGTGTCATGTTGCTGATGATTTTAAAAAACATAGTCAATTAATGAAACTGATGCAGTTCTTCATGGGTCTTGATGATACTTATATGCAAATAAAAAGTTCTATTCTTTCTAGAGAAACATTGCCTGATGTCAGAAGTGCTTATGCTACTATTTCTAGTGAGGAATCTCACAGAGTTTCTTCTGGTAGCATTGTTGGTTCGTCTCAGAGGAACCAGGCTTCTGCTTTTGTTTCTAATTTTCCTAATAGAGGAAATTATTAGAGGAATCAAACTTCTAATAGTTGGCACATACCTAATAATGTGAATAACAATAGACAAGGAGGGGGATCTGGGTTGGTTTGTGAGCATTGGGGTTTTAATGGTCATACTATTGACAGATGTTTACTCATTGGTTATCCAACTGATTTTGGAAAAAATAAATCTGGACAAAAATTTAAAAACAAAAATGTTTCTAATAATAACACCGTCAGGTCTTGCTCATCTTCTGGTTTCACAGAAAAGTAATTGTCTACTCTCACCTCTCTCATCTCTCTCATCAAATGTAACTCTCTTAATGGAAAGAATGTACATGCCAATATGGCAGGTGATGTGCTTAATAATAGCAGAGTTTTTTTATGAATTTAACAAATTTTTTTGTGCTAACACAAATTTTGAACCTAAGTTAGTTTTTGATGGGAAATTTTTTAATTCAGGGGCAAATCAACACATGAATCACATTAATAAGGAATTAGATAATGTTTATGATATTTCAAACCTTAAAAGAAAGGTTGGACATCCCAATGGGACTAAATCCTTTATCTTTAATAGTTCTGTACGATGTGTTAGTTATACCTTAATATTGCATTACTCTTATTTTTTCATAAACGGGTTAAAGATAATAAAACTTTTATTGCTTTTGATGAGAGCAGATGTTATTTTTTGAATCAAGATTTGAATATGAGAAATGTTTTAGGGATTGGTAACCAATGTGAGGGATTATACTACCTTAATAATCAAGGTATTAACAATAATTTGAGTAGTTCAAATTACCAATGTATTCTGTCTCAACATGACTGGCACTACAGACTTGGCCACCCTGCAAATCCAGTTTTAAAACATTCTTTACAATTTAATAATAAGAATCAAAATGTTTTTTATGAAATCTGTCAAAGGGCTAAGCAATCTAGGGAACCATTTCCATTAAATGATCACACTTTTAAAGTTTTGGGCGATCTTGTGCATTTAGACTTATGGGGTCCTTATAAGGTTACTAGTTCCGAGGGTACATATTGTTTTTGACTATTATGGATGATTACCCAAGAGCTGTTTGGGTTTATTTGATTAAGTCTAAAGACGAGGTTCCACATTTCATAATTGTTTTTTATAATTTGTTTAAAATTAAATTTAAAAAGAAAATTTAAGTTTTTAGAAGTGATAATAGGATATAATTTGTCAATCAAACTATGAATAAATTTTGTATCAATAAAGGGATAATTCATCAAACCTCTTGTGCTTATACTCCACAACAAAATGGTATTGCTGAGAGAAAACATAGGCATCTTCTAAATGTTGCTAGATCCCTTCTGTTTCAGGAGGAATTCCTTTAACGTTGTGGACTGAGTGCATTTTAATTGCTACTTATCTTATTAACAGACCCCCTTCTTCTGTGCTAAATGGAAAATCTCCTTATGAGATGATTTATAAGAAATCTCCTACTACCCCACTTAAGATTGTTTGGTTGTTTGTGTTTTGATACCATCATCAATAATAATGATATACTGGGTAGTAGATCAGAGAAATGTGGTATGATGGGGTATTTTAATTTAAAAAAGGTTATAGGTTATATAGTTTTAATAGGCATCAATACATTTTTTTAAGGGATGTTAAGTTTTTTGTGTCTATTTTTCATTTTAAGGCATTTGTTACTGAAAAGGCTGATATTACTACAAATATCTTTCAAGACTTAAATCATATAAACTTTATTTTGATAATGAATACCCTGAGATACCCAATGATGATGAGAGAGTAGACCCTAGCCTAAATAGTGACAAAAGGTCACAGAGTGATAGTAGCCACTCTTCTATGCCGGGTGGAGGTGTGAACACTGTTGATTTCTCAAGTGGTAATTTTGGGAATGATGCTCGAAGCAGTGATGACATCTTTGCTGCACGTGATGAGCTGATTACCACTTGAAGATAACATTTTTCTGAGGGTGATATGATCAAAATCCCAATACTTCTGCTTAGGGTACTCAAAACTTAAGGAGGTCTTCTAGACAGACTATGTTTCCTAGAAATTATAATGATTTTTTTGTTGATTCAAAAGTTAAGTATGGGCTTGAAAAATATGTTGGTTATTTAAAACTTAATTTTGGAAATTTGTGTTTTGTGACCCAGTTAAATAAAAAATGTGAACCAAAAACTTTTTATGAAGCCTCTAAATACTCTCATTGGACTGGTGCAATGAATATTAAAATGGATGCATTGTTGAGAAATGATACCTGGGAAATTACCGAATTACCTAAAGATAAAAAAGCTATAGGTAGTAAGTGGATTTTTAAGATACAATATAACTCTAGTGGTGAGATCGATAAATACAAAGCCAGGGTTATTGCTCAAGGTTTTTATCAAAAAGAATGGGTTGATTACGAGGAAACTTTCTCTCATGTTGTTAAAATGGTTATTGTTAGATGCTTGTTAAATCTTGTTGTGTCTAGTTGCTGCCTGTGTTTTAACTTGATGTGAATAATGCTTTCTTATATGGTGATCTTGTTGAAACTGTGTATATGAAACCACCAAAAGGGTATTTCCCTACTGGTAATAATAAAGTGTGCAGGCTCAAAAAGTTTTTATATGGTTTAAAACAAGCACCCATACATTGGAATGCTAAACTGATTTCTGCTCTTATTGAGAACGGTTTTAGTCAAAGTAAATCTGATTATTCATTATATACTAAGTCTGATAACGATGTTTTTCTTGCTTGGCTTGCTTATGTAGATGATATTATCAATACTAGTAATAATGTTTATGAGATTGAAAATTTCAAAGTGTTTCTTAAGTCTATATTCATGATCAAAGACTTAGGAAAGCTTAAATATTTTCCTTGGATTAAAGTTATAGATACTGATAAAGGTATTCGTCTTAATCAAGGAAAGTATGGGCTTGACCTATTATCTGAGTATGGTATGCATACATGTAAACATGCTAAAACTCCTTTGATGTCTAACTTGCTATATCTAATGAGGCTATAAATACTAATCCATTACTTGATAACGTTACTCATTATCAGAAGTTAATGGGAAAATTGATTTACTTGACTAACACAAGGCCTGATATTTCTTATGTTGTTCATTGTTTGAGTCAGTTTATGCATTCTTCATTAAAGTCTCATCTTAGAATTGCTTTTAGGATATTGAGATATCTTAAAGATTCTCTAGGTTTGGGTGCTCATATTGATAAGGATTCAGGTATGAGTTTAAAAGCTTATTCAGATGCTGATTGGGCAAAGTGTGTTGTCACTAGAAAATCCTTGACTGGATATTGTGTATTTCTGAATGGATCTCTAGTTTCTTGGAAAAGTAAGAAGCATAATACTCTCTCTAAGTCATATACTGAAGCAGAGTATAAGGATTTTGCTTCAGTTACCAGTGAAGTAATATAGGTCTTAAAAATCTTAAAAGATTTAAACATTGATGAATTTATACTAATTTCTCTTTAGTGTGATATTAATCCAGCAATTAAGTTTGCTGCCAATCATGATTTTCGTGAAAGAAAAAAACATCTTGAAATTGACTTGCATTTTGTTGGATTAATTTTTTTAAGTGTGATGTTAAAACTGTTAAAGTAGATTCTGCAAATCAAATTGCAAATATCTTGACTAAAGGATTAGACACAATTCAACATAAAGAGTTAGTTAAAAAACTTAGCATGTTTGATATTTACCAGGTTAAGACTAAGGATGTTGAAATATAGTCTCAAACCGGTAAATATGTTGAGGGACTGATGTTGTCATTTTTCTATTGTTATTTGTTAGCTTAAACAGTTTTGAGCTGCTATTGAAGAGTGATTGATTGCTGAGGGACAAAAGCTGTTGATTTATAAAGTTTAAGTTCTATATAAGAAGAGTTGACCAAATAGATGGTCATAACTATGATATCATCTCTCACTCTCCCCCCTTCTCTCTCTCTCATCTCTCGTTTATTTCTCTCTCTAAAGTTGCAAACCCTAATTGAGATCATCTTGATCTTGTGATTTATTGAGCACTTTAATAATAGAACTATTATCATTTAGATAATAGATCTAAACCTGAATAGCGATGGTGGATTTGATTAACCGATTGAGATCAGTTCTTTATTTTTGAGTTCATTAAATTGAGATATGAGTTAATAAATCTGCTTAGATTGTGTTTTTCTATATTTAGTTTCGATATGAAATAGAAACCCTTCGGGGTAGTTGAATAAAACCCTTTGGGGGTAGTCAAATAAATGCTAAAGTACGAGTTAAGTTTTGTTAATATGTGCGAATGTACTTTAGATAATAGTATGAGGTTACGCGAATGATACACGCCAAGCCTTATGTGTTAGGAAATGGTAAAAAGTAAGGTTTATGTGTTGGTATGTCGTACATGAATTATACAAAGTGTGATTCAGTTAGATGTGCTTGATTTGTGTCGACTAGTATGTTACAGTATAAGAAAGTGTGGAGATAATTAATTATGAAAGTTATGAGTGTTTTATGTGGATATATGTGGTTTATTATATTTATAATGCTTACCGATTTATAGATTTTGGGGGTGTGACGGGGTGTGGGTGTATCTAGACGGTCATATGTCTATTAGAGTTTTATGTCGATCCAGTAACCGGTGACAAGGCGACGTCAACAAGACGACATCAGGGGTTCCTTTGGACGACATCCCACTCGAGTGCGACGATGTTGTGTTCATCTTGTGACGGTGTCTAGCTCATATTTTCCAGGTGTGGCGGTGTTTAGAAGCTTGTAACGCATCATCTAGTCTTTTGTGCAAAATAAAAAGCTATCTAGAATGGTCGTCTCTTTATGTCAAACTGCGTCTGGTGGTCGTCACCTTGTAGACGGCTGTCTGGTGCAAGCCAAACAACGTCAGGCCTCACGTCCTATAGTGTAAAATCTCCATTTTTTCCATCTTTTGTCCGATTTTGAGCATATATTCACTTTTAAGTCCAGAATCACCAGAAACCCCCATTTATCCACATTTGGGAAAGTAAACGAGGAAAACCAGCTAAAAACCATTTAAAAACAGTTATAAAATGCCCTAAAAATTAGTGCATTTTGGGCCTTAGAAAATTCTCCTACGCTTGAACTTGTCTTGTCCTCAAGCAAACATAAGCATTTCACTCTTCAAAACTAAATTTCAGGACCCTAAAGCAAGACCAAAATCAAGAAAATAAGAGTCACTAGCCTAACTTTATCATGACCCATTACCAAGCTTTCAAAACATACACAGATAGACTTCTCACAAAGGATATATTTATAATTCAATCACTCTCATAGAAGGGTAAAAGAAACATAAACAATAATAAGAATGCTTACAAGCCTTGTCATAATCATACAAATATTATTATCTTGACATAGGATCAAACTTGCACTACCTTGGCGTAATCACCTAGAATTCAATATCAAAGAGGTCTTTAAATTGTTGTAATGTTACGCTTACGGTATGGATCAAAAGGATAAGGATATAGGTATTGACTCATAGAAGGTTAGTCACTTAAACGGTCACATAGGAGTTTGCTTAAATCTAAACAAAAATGAAACTAAACCCTTAGTCTTTTTGTATTTTTGTGACACTTTCTTAACTTACTAACAATAGCACGATGGTAGTCCGTATAATTTTTTTCTTACACTCTTACCTTGCCATACATGATTTTGCTAAAAATGAATGACATAAAGCAATAGATGACACGAATTATAAGGGATCAACACAAATGGGGAACTACTCACATTACATAACTTGAGGGTGGTAATTTTATCTTTCTTATTTCTTTACAAATATAATATTATCAAGAGTCCCGATCAACCTAAAATTAACTAACAACTTGACTTAGGTAATATGTAATCCTCTAAATGATCAACACGGGTTTAAACGTATATATAATTAGAGGTGGGCTAAGGTGGTTTAGGTGTTACAATTATTTTATGGGGCATAAACAAAAAGAAAGGGTAGGCTTAGGAGGGTGTCAAAATGTTTCTTGCATTAAAGATGAGTGCTACATAACGGTATGACTAATTTGCTAACCAATTAAGTAAGATAATTATGACAAATCACATGTTTAAAAAAAGGGTTGTTCCTAATTTACCTCTTGTCACATAAAAAAATTCAAATCATACAGAGTATGATCTTTTTTGGGTAAAGGGTTTCCCCGGTAAATTTTATTACTCCAAAAAACAATTAAGTATAATGGATGAGGGTGAATCCCGAATCTCCACATGTTACATAGGCAAACTACTTCCTTAAAGGAAGGTACACAAAACTATTTCTTCATGCGACCTCGCACTTTGATATCTAAATTATCGCACATAGCTTGAATCTTGTTAGGAATTTCCTGGCCTTCATACATATCATCATCGTACGGGTCATAGTCATAATCATCATTCTCATAAGTATCTCTCCATTGTTCCAGCAAACTATTAGTACCAAAACCAACCTTCTTTGAAGCTATGGAGCGAGCCATATCATTATCAACCGATGCAACTTCATCCTCACTATCATGGTCAACCGGATAATCAACCTTTTTTACAAGTGAGAGTATGATCTCACCTGTGTTCTCGGGATGCACCTTACACTACCACAAAAACAGGCTAATGCAACGAAAAATTTGCAACGGTATACTTTCGTTGCAAATTTTCAACCGCAATGCAACGAATTACCAACCGAATAGCAACGACAAAGAAAATGGTTGCAAATCCATTGCAAATTCTACGTTTTTTCTTTTACATTTATTTTTATTTTTTCCGTTGCAATTCCAATGCAAATTTTCATAATTTAAAATAGAATAGCAACAAAGAAAAAATTTAAATCTAAAAAAAATTATCATTTGTTTCTCGTTGCAATTAGGTTGCAAATTTTTGAAAATTTTCAACGGAATAGAAATGGAAGAAAAAAATTAAATCTATTATCACTTATATTCTGTTACAATTCCGTTGAAAAAATCTTTGAACGAAAAAGCAACTAAAGACATAATTTAAATACAAAAAAATATCATTTCTTTCCGTTGCAATTCGGATGCAAATTTTAAATTTTTGCATCAAATTTGCAACCTGAAATTACAATATAGGGTTAATTGCCTAAAAATGTATTATACTTGCCACTTTTTGTCATTATATGTAGACAACTATTTTTTGCCATTGTGTCGCTCAACTTTTGAATTCGTACTATTGTGTGTATTATGCGACTATTTCTGCATGTAAAATGATCATTTTACCCTTCAAAATTTGAAAAAAGTGAGGTAAAATGGTTATAAAATACACACAATAACACGAATTTAAAAGTTGAACGACACAATGGCAAAAAAATAGTTGTCTACATACAATGACAAAAAGTGGCAAGTATAGTATATTTTTAAGCAATTAACCCTACAATATAATGTAAAAATTTATATTTGAGTGTTGTAGCAAATTATTGTGTTTATTTTTTTCCCAATTAATCCACTAAAGAACTCACGAAAAGATCAATGACATAACAGGGGTAAAGCTTGCATATTTTTTTCTAATTAATCCACTAAAGAACTCACAAAAAGATCAATGACATAGCAGGGGTAAAGCTTGCATATAAGGTAGGCGGGCCAGATGGTACATATGGATCAAATGGGGATAGGCGAGTCAAATAGGGAAGGAGGGTTGACCTCAATCGAGGTAGATATGATTATGCCGGTATTGGTTAATGAGAAGTCACACGAACATAATGGAAGTGTCCTAACTTTGTTATGCTCTATAAACAAATATCAATCAATCAAACAAAATGAAGGTACTTTGGTTAGTTACTTTATTGTTGACGTAGTTGTTTTGAGCCTAGGAGTCCATGGTTATTTTTGGATTGAAATTGTGTGTTTAATTTAAACACTTAAGTGGTTATTCTCTCGATAGGTGGTTCGTTTGCATGGAGCTACTAATATATTATTTCAGATCGTGACAACAAGTTTCTTGCACATTTTTGATTAACACTTTAGAGGTGTTTTCATACATCATTGAATTTTAGTAGTACCGTTCATCCTTAAACTGATGGTCAAACCGAGGTGGTTACGAACTTTAGAAAACATGATTTGATGTTTGTATGGAGAAAAGCCCAAGTTATGAGATGTGTATTTGGCTCAAGCCGGATATGGTTACAATAGTGCGGTCCACTGTCATGAACCATTATTTACTTTGTGTAAGCACGAATGATGTAAAAATATCTATTGAGGTTGACACCCCCGTCCGGGTAAGTAGCGCTTACTTGACTTACTGTACTGGTCAAACAGACGTATACCATTTGAGAAACTATAAGTGGTCTTGGGTTAGACACCTACCGGGCAATAACACGTAAAAACATGAAACTTTGGTCCGAGCTTCAGTGCCATGAACTAAGTGCAATCGTAATTACTTTTTCAATGACATTGTATCCGTTATAACAGTCATTCTCAGAAATCTTATGGTCCACAATTATGTTTACTTAAACCTATGAACTCACCAACATTATTGTTGATGTTTTAAGCATGTATTTCTCAGGTCCTTAACCTGCATTACTTTGGATTTACTTGGAGCATCTCACTAGAGTCATATTTTGCCGTTTTATCATGACGAGGATTTATTGCATAACTTTGAAATTCGATTGTAAACCTAAATTTCTTTATACTTTGTGAACTCTTAGAAACATGTATTTTAGAGACCTTATTATCCAACCGAATGTGTATTTTTCAAATGACTCATATAGAGGTCGTTCGATATAACTTGTGACTTTGTGTTATGAACGTCACGCCCCCGGTTACCTTTCGCTGCAATATTTTGGGGGTGTGACAATGCTCCATCTCAGTTTTAATATGCCGATGCATTTATCAAGGGTCTTACTAATGCATTGTTTCAAGATTTTCGCTCCAGTTTGAACGTACGAAGATCTCCTGCTCCAACGTTCGTGATGCACAAGTTCTCTACCATTTCTTTTTTAGAACAGTGTGCGATAAAGTTGTTCCCTAAAATTATCGTCATGCGTAAAGTTAGCATCATGAAAAACATATAATGGCTCAACAAAATTTTGATTACAGGTGCCCATCGCAGTAACGCGTGGGTACCCTGCTATAAAGGTTTTTATAATGTTACTAAATGCATAAGCAAGAAAACAAGTTAATTTCCAATTAATAATTTATGTTAGACATTTTTTTCCTTCTATAAAAGCAATCCATCGAAAAGACCTTGCTATCGCCCGAAAAAATAATCACTCGGGTATCCGTCGCCGCAACGCGCGAATACCCAGCTTCTCTTTTAAGTAGTTTAAAACTTTAAATAGTACTTTTAAGATTTATATTTTTATATTGTGGTTTATTTTTACAAGAATTTTATATTTTGTTAAAACATGACAATGTATTATCCTTTCTATAGTAAGATTTCTTAAAAACTTTAAAATTTACTCAATAAATTTGATAGCCCATCTTTTTGCCGCCTATGTTTTTGCCGCCCATGTTTTTGCTAGTTTCCCGCTCATCTTTTCACCAAAAATCAAAACCCTCAACATCCCCCTATTTTGAGTGTCTTCTTTTCACTTTCGGCTACCAACACACAAAATAAAATCATTTTTTTTCCTTGATTTTCACCACTAATACAGGATGTACATTAACTCAAGTTATTTGGTCTCATCTCCAACCACCATAGGTACCACCTAGCGGAACCATAGCTGCCAGCAACACCATCGTCATTTATCTTGCTTGAACCGTAACCCCTATCCTCCTGCACCCACCGAAGTTTTTTTGCTCATTGGTAATTTTTTCGATTTTCAAAATTTCAACCAATGTTCACATGTGGTGTGGAAGATATTTGTATTTATGTAAACGTATGTTATACTGATTGATTTTGTTAGATCTGATATATTTTTAGGACTCAATTTAACTTATTGGGTACTTATATTGAACTTTAGAGGCTGATTTTGACATTTTGATTTTAACATCATTAGTCATGTCTGGTTGCTAGTCTACTCTATATTGGAGTAATATTTATGACAATGGGGTAAACTGGTAATGGTTACATTTGAAATTCTTGTAGTGCAAACGAATGGAGTAATATTAATGACAAATTTTAAACAATATTGTTAGTTGATTTGCGGAACATTAATTGCATTTGATGATAATTTAACATGATATGGTCTGTAATAGTATAACTTTTTTTAGGGATCAACAATTGATGGAGGGCGTGTCATTTTGAGCAAAGGGGTCATGACTTGGCTCGACGATTAAGCTCATATGGGTCTTAGACATGTCACATGAACATTATGTAAGTGTCTTTACCTATTTATGATTAGCTATTTTTTAGTTCATTATTAAATGTCATATTACCAGATTTAGTTCTTTAGAATGATGTAAAATAGGAAAATTTTCAAGGACTTATGAGTGATTATCTTTTTCATAGTAATTCATTGTGAGTTGTATTTGGGTTTAAATTTTTGTTTTGTGAAGGATGTGGAGCATAAGCACTATATATAAAAACTTCAGTCTCAAGGGTTAATGATGAATGAAGAAAAGGAAGGAATGAAGAAAGAAATGGATTCGAAGGCTCTTAGGATGCGAAGGTTGTTAGATGTGGGCACTTTATACGTATCAACTTCTTGTTAGATATACTTATTACATAGAACCTGTACAATTAGTTGGATTTGGTGCACATGCAAATTTGTAATTTGATATTTGGATTCTTGTATGATTTAATTTCTAAATTATGAATCTGGAAAATTTGGTTTTAGATTATTCCATTTAATAATTTGGAAATAATTTTTCTGCTGAATTTGCAAGGTAAAAGTTTATGTTGCATTTTTAGTTCCGCCAATCGTTGCAAAATATTATGGTCGCAAAACCGTTGCAAAAGTTTGTCATTGCAAGTTCCTTCTTAATCATTACGGTAGCAAATTGGTTGGAAATGTCTTTTTATAGAAAAGTCCCTAATTTCTAACAATTTTTCTTCTGTTGCAAAAGCCGTTGCAATTATTTTTACCTGTTGCAATTCCATTGTAAAATAAATTTGTATGGAGCCTTTATTTATGCAACAGTCAAAATCTGTTGCAAATCCGTTGCGAATAGCTGTTTGCAACACATTTGCAACGGATATTAACAGTTGCATTAGGCCATTTGTGTTGTAGTGTTAGAACAAGTTTTACGTTTAAAATAATTAGCAACATACACTCAACAAATGAAAGATAAAAGCATCTAAAATTAATGTTATGAAATTAAGACCATTTTAAAAGATTGACTAAAATACCTAGAAAGCTTCATCAAAAGAAAGTGAAGTATATTGGATATCATAACACAAGCATGGATGATTGGGTTGGCTAATTATCTAGAGAGAGAAAGTGAGGTTTCTAGTGAGAGAAAATGCAATAGCATGAAATGTGATAAAAAGAACAACCAACCCCTTCCCATGGCTGGAAAAGGGTTTATATACAAGTGTTTGTGAGCTTTATGGGTTTGGGTATGGGCTTACACTTGGGTAAAAGACCCGGCCCAATACCGAAAACCATACGCTTACTTTCTAACTACGAGCTATGTTATACTAAACGATACACGGGGGTGACCGAGTCTTTTTCATAATCCTAACAAACCATTCAAAACGCGCGATCACGGACGTTACCAATTTTCAATTCACACTTCGTCGAGGGAAAACGACCCGAGAGATTTTTGAGACTACTTTGGTTAAAAGCTCGTTTCTAAAACCCGACGGAAAATACTATCTATACTATTATTGATTATATCCGACTATACTATATATTATATATATACGTATTTGGGTGAATCAGGGGTATAACGGGCGGTTAAATTTAATTTGAATAGTCGAAACCCTAAACATATAATAGTATATCTAACTATGAACGCGTGGATATAAATTTCGTTAAAATCTGACTTAAAACGAGTGAGTTATGACCAAATGAAGTTCGGATAAAAAGTAGTGACTTTTCCAGCAAAAACTATTTTAAAGACATTCTGTCCAGTTTACATTTTTCGGTTTTTAAACATTTCAGGTCCGAGTCAGGTGGAACTTATAAAAGAAAACTTGT
>BQNB010159228.1:0-14936 GCA_026074375.1 Tanacetum coccineum | reverse complement strand
ACGCCTTTAGTTCCTTTGAAGTCAAAGGTTGACATTTCATGAAGTCAGCATAGAAACAAGGGCGCGCCGTTTGCACGTTCCTTCGGTTACCCTCGTGTGAACTATGGCTTCCATCTCCATTAGTGGAGTTTCATAGAAGGGCTTGATCAATCATAGCTTGAACGGATCCCTGGGTCATATTGTTTGGGTTGGTGTTGTTAGGAGTAGTATTCGGTCCTCGTCTTGTCGCAGGTGCCATGATTCGTCTAAATCATAAGAGACAACACGCGAGGTCACAATCATAACAAGGTACATAATAATTTATAGATGTGATGTTAACACAAGAGAGGTATATAGTACAACATAACACATCTATTTCATTCATAAGTTAGAACATTTTTACATGAAATAGTTTCTAATTACACAAAATACGATACAAAAGATCTAAGGCTATGCTAGCGGGGAAAAACCCCTAATACTTAACATGCCTGTACAATAACCTAGCAAGATAATAACATAAACTACTAGACGTGACTGTCAGTATCCCTAGAAGCATCATGATGATCTGGAATCCTAGCATCAGGTGCTGGCTGCCTAGCTCTCCTCCGCTGCTCTCGCAGTGCTAACAACTCGGCCTGCATGTCGCCTATCTCTCGCCTCATGTCTCTCATCACACAGAGAGTCTCTACCATCTGTGCCTGACGCCTATGGTCAGTCTCTCAAAGCACTGCTATCTCAGCCTGCTGCATCTAAAAGCGAGTCTCATGTACCCGATGCTGTGTCTGAATGAGAGTACCCTGCAGCTGTAGCTGTGTCTGATGTGCCTAGAGATGGGTCTCGTGTGCATACACATGATCACAGTGGGTCTGAAGCTCCTGATGGGTTGCCTGACTCAATCCTATCGAGTGAGCCCAAGCCTCTCGGGAAGCATAAGCCTCCTCCTCCACCATCCATACTATCTCCTAAAGAGTCATCCTATCCCCCATAAGTAAGTCGACCCACTGCGAGTCCATATCGACTTGCTGTGATATACGAGACCTACTATCCTGAGCATCCTCTGATAAGGCATACAAGTTTTGTGTATCATGCTCATGGAGCTCAGCAAGCTCTATGACCCTAGTATTGACCTTTCCCAAGGTCATAGGTGCTATCTCAGGAACTGCCTCTGCCGGATTTACCTAAGTATCCCTAATACCATACCCAACCTTACTAATCCCCTGTCGTATCGCTTCAGCATCTACGGTGCTGATAAACCCATAATCTACCCCTTGACCTCCAGTAGGTCTGGCAGTAAAACTCTCCCCGATCTCATATCTAGAGCCTAGAGTGGACAAACACAACCTCTTGCGAGGTGGCTGCTCAGACTCGGGAATATCGTCCCTACGGTCAGCAGGTGGTGGTATGTATAGAGATGGTGGTAGTGGTGGTAGTGGAGGTGATGGTAATTCGGCAGTAACTGCATCAATAAGGGTCTGAGTGGATGCTATCCTGAGTGTCTAGATTTGGGTTGGACACCCAGATGATGGTAGTAATGGTGATGGCACAGGTGGTGATGATGAATGTGTAGGTGGGGCCATGCACCTAGCAAGGCGCTCTCCTGCAAAAGGTGGTGATAGTGAGATAGGTGGTGATGGTGATGGAGTAGTCATGTCCAGAAGTCTCTCAACCTCTACCTCTGGTGGAAGGGATATGGAAGCCTGAGGCCGAACTGTAATCCTAGCCCCAATAGTAATGTCAGTGGAGGGTGGTGGTATAACAGGCCATGTTCCCTCAGGTGGGGAAACAGGCTCATCAGCAGGTACAACAACAGCAGAGTCAGCCGGAGCTAAGTGCTCCTCCTCCTCCTCGTCCTCATCATCCTCATCCGTCATCATCTCCCCCGTCCATAGGATAGTCAACCGGACCATCCTCTGTCTCATCATCCTCGTACTCCTCTGGATCCTCTCCTAAGATGGGATAGTCAACCGGACCATCCTCTGTCTCATCATCCTCATACTCCTCTGGATCCTCCTCGGGATCCGACTCAGCAACATACCCTGGTGACTCAGCAGTAGGTGAATCAACAGGAGGTAATGGCTGCTCCTCAACCAGAAACTCATGCTCATCCTCCAATGGTATATACTCAGGGTATATAGGCTCTGGCACGTAGTCAGGATCATGTGGCTGTATGAACATAGGCTCACGCTCATCCTCGTCCTGTGGTACTGGTGGTGTCTGTGGCTCCTCGGGGCCTGGTATGTAATCCGGTGATGGTGGGGCTACCGGCTGCATAGGGAGTCCATCGTATCCGTATACGATGACTCGTGGAGAACCTCCATCAGATATCTCCTCATCGGCTCCCCAAAAGACTCTGCCTGGCTCAGAGTCGGTGTAGACGGAAGTGTAGGTAACCCCAGATGATGCAGAAGACATGACTGCTGTAAAAACAAAAATAACTTATATAATTATTAATTTTAAGACCCTCATAGTAATATACATAATATAATTTATATACTCGTATATCAATCATGCAAGCACTTAGTAAACTACTAATACCAAAACAGTATATGTCATGCAAGCACATATGCTAGATTGCAAACAAGTAATGTATGTGTGTCCCGTGCAAACCCCATTTTGTAATTGCAGTGTTTGAAAATGGTTATAGTCAAGACAAAAACTTTTGACCTGGTTCTCTATAGCCTGGCTCTGATACCAATATGTAACACCCCCAAATCTGGGTGGCAGCGGAATATTGAATATCCGAAGGCGTTACTTCATAGATCAATAGCAAAAAAATATGAGAATGACCACTAAACATGTCGTTTTAAAAATATACATTGGATTAACAAAATACTTGTTCATTACATAAGCTCATGGCTTCAAATTGTTCGACATTATAAGTAAAGATTTCGGTTTATAACAAATGTTCCCAAAATGTAATACGCCCCAAATCTTTAGTACTGACTCTCCAAAGAGTGACCCCAATGTATCTTGGCACCTCGTGCCTTTTTGACCTGAGAAAAACATGCTTAAAACGTCAACATAAAGTTGGTGAATTCATAGGTTTACGTAAATCGATTGAAGGACCGCAAGATTTCCAAGTTTATGATTAAGCAACAGATGCAAACATCATAAAAAGTAATTACGTTTTCCTAAGCTCATGACACTGGAGCTCGACATGTATGAATGCAATAAATTGCCAATAATGCATGTGAATGATATTCTAACCCGTAACATCCTAAATCCGACATGGTATACGTTTGTTGTCCGGCAAACTGGCATAGTGAGCGCTACTCACCTAAATGGGGATGTCAATCCCAAATAGATCTATTTATAACACTCGCGCTCACAATCTAGTAATTGACAGTTCATGATAATGGGCTTAGTGGGTTATCGCTACTTAGGCAAACACGTAATCATTGTATAAAAAGTATACTTGCGTCCAATTTGTAAAACAAAGCATGTTCTCACCCCAAAAATGTAAATCATTTAAATAATTGTAAAGCATGGGGCTATGAACTCACCTGAGTAGGCAGTCCTTTGTGAATGCTAATTATATCCAAGTATGGCAAATGAATCACACCGTCAAATACCTAAGTAAATACGGCCAGTCTTAGTTTACAAGTTTAGGCTAACGACTTAATGCATAAACTATAATAAATTGCTAGTTTATATATACTGTTATCACTTGTGTGGTGGTGCACATGTTCTTTGTATTTGTCTTTACTTGATGACTCTTGGGAAGGTGTACGATTACATACGTTCAAGTATATATATAAGCGTTATTAATAAATATTCATATTTATTAAGTTGTGTTTTAATTCGTATAATATCCGAATAATATTATAACTCGTCCGATTCGCTAAGTGTTTATAAAATCACTTCCGTTCATAAAATACCCTTAGGTTTTCTATATTTACAAAACAGTCCCTATGTTTAAGAAAATATAATATTTACATTTTAAACCCTTAGGTTTCCACATTTACACCTTTAGTCCTTCAACTTTACACAAATTACACTTTAGGTCCTTACATGTTCCAAACAGTCCCTTAAGTTTTAGAAGTGACAAAACAATCCCTAGACTTATGAAAAATCAGTTTTAACCCTAAGTTTCCATTTTTGACACTTTTAGTCCCTTAACTTACAAAAATGACATTTTAAGCCCAATTAAGTTCTAACAAGTGGCAATAAGATTTATTAAGCTCCAATAAGCCATATAAGCTGTGGCAGTCTATAAATAAGCTCGGATGAGCTTATTTAGGCTTATTGGACCTTATTGGGCCCGTTAAGGTCCAATAAGCAATTTACATGTCCAATTTAGTTTTCAAATGTACATAAGTCCTCATTAAACTTATTTAAGCTTATTTAAAACTATTGGCTGAAAAATAAGCTCGGATGAGCTTATTTGAGTTTATTCGAGCTTATTGGGCTCGCTAGCCTGAATACTAAAACCCGAAAGATATCAAAGAGGGTTTATACATGATATAACTTACTTTTCCTAGTCTTATTAAGCATTTAAGGTTATAATTAAGTTGTTTTAATGTTCGGCTTATTTTTAAGCTAATAAGCCTCGTTAATGGGCTTTTTAGCCCATTATGAACCCGATAAGTCTTCTGAGCCTTTGGGCTTGTTCACTTAGGGTCCATTAGCATTCTAAGACTATTATAAGCCCTATAAGCTGCATAAGCTCTCAAATAAGCTGTTCAAGCTTATTCGTGACTTATGGTCTCATGTTTGGCTACGGTAATGGGCTGCCAAGCCCATTAAGGGTTCGGTTTTGTTTACATTTTATGTTAGGGTCCATATAAGTTTAATAAGCATACTAGACCTCTCAATAAGCTCAAGGGTGCTTATTAATAAGTTATGGACCCACAACTTTGGCCTGTTAGGCCTGTCCGGTCAATTAGTGAACTGTTCAGATTAAATGAGTCCATTTGTGGCCCGTTAAGCTTACTAGTGATATTAAGACTTGTTAAGAATACTCGTAAACCAAGGTAAGCTCGTTTAGCATACACAATGGTCGCGTTTATCACATGCAATCGTTTAAGAAGTTTGTATACTCTTTTCGAAGTCAAGACATCATGTTTTTATGTAATGTTTACGTATAGGTTTTATGAATTTAGTGTATACGTGTTAGTTTTCATATTGGTTTCCATTCGCGTAACTTAAACGTAAACTTTTAAGCCTTAGCTCGATATTAAGCCATGTTTTACACCTTTTAACTTATCCTAGCACCACACAAGTCATATATAAGTATTTATATGTGCGTGTACCATGCATGGGTTGAACCATGCATGTTCACGCTCACGTTAATCTTGTTAAACACAAGTTATCGTGACCCATACTACTAGTTAAAAAGAAAACGAACGAGATATGAATGTACACGAGTTAGGACTCGACTTACAATGGTCCTGGCTTCTTGAATGTGTGTCGTGTAGTAAACCCGAAATCGTATAACTCAAATCCTAACTCAACCCGATTCTTTTTTGTGTTAAAACCCTTAAACGTATAATCCCTAGCCTCTTGAACACTAGTGGTGTCGAATTTATGTTTGTGTTTGGTCGGCTATGAAGAATCCAAAACCAAAAGAGAAAGAAATGATGGTTTTGCTTTGAGAGAGTGTTTTTTGGATTTTAAGAGTTGTAAGGAAGTGTTAAGTGTCAATTGGGAGTGTATTTATATAGGATTAAGAATTTAGTTAGCTTCTCTAGTCCTTAACCCAACCAAACCGTGCCCTATTAGTGGTTTTAAGGTTCCTAGTTAGCCTCAAATGGTTTTTGCTAATACCTCCTAGTACACTTCCTTAATTGCAAGATAATTGTACAAGATTTCTTAAGATTTGAAAATCTTATGGGTTGTGTGTGTTTGTTTGTGGCCACGGGTATCAAGAGCAAGACAAGGGATCCAAAGTGGTTGTTATCCAATGTGTTTTAGCAAGTTAGGGACATTAAGTACATTCTTTAATTATCCTAGGATGTACATGTACTTAGTTGGGGTATTAAGAAGATTTTCTAGTTGTGTATGTATGTGAGACGTGTGACTTATGGGTTTTGTCTACCCATATTCAGCCATAATGGCTTGCTAACACAAGAATTTAATAAATTGTGTGTTTAGGGATAAAAAGTGGGTATTGGTTTGAGTCTAGGTATTTCCGAGGTGTGTCTAAAGGTATTTTATTGCGAAACGTAAGCCTATTACGTGATCAATAAAAATAAAACGCGCAAAGTCAATAATTATCTTCTTATTAATTACCTAACACTTGCTTGACGTAAACCTTAATTTATTTGGTGTCCGTTGACGTTAAATGATTATTTCTAGTCTATGCGATTTAGCTTAAAAGTTAAATTAAAGGTAAACGCGTATTGGACTAAAATAAATAGTGAAGAATAATCGAAGTCGTAAAATGACCTAAAATTGAGAAACGTTACAAAAATTACTGTATATTATATGCGTTTGAACTAGTATCATTTTACTATGGGTCAAAACAAGCTTGAAGTGGCAAAGTGAGTCGTGGCTATCACTTTAATATGTGTGAGCTCTCATGTTCAATTCCTACTCGGTGCAAACAACCTTGAAGTGGTCATGCTAACCTCCTTAAAGTGGTTCAAACCCCGTGAATTAGTCGGCCAAAAGGTCAGAAACCATGGTTATCAAAAAAATAACAAGCTGGTTATTATGGGTCAAAACAAGCTGGTTTACGTTTCGTTGACCCAGAAACACTTCAAAGTTTTTGTGTTATTGTGTTTCATCATATAAAAACTATATTGTATGCATTTAAATAAAGTTTGGACAATTGTCAACCCATTTAAGGTAGATATAGATTTGTGTTCATTGTTAGAGCTTTAAACCGTGATCTTTTTTTCCAGTTTCTGAAATATTTTTTAATATTTAAAACGCGGATTTAAGCACTGAAACTGGTGATCGTAATTGTTTATGACTTCTATTAGTTGGTAGGAATAATCATTTACTAATGAGTAATTTATCAATTATTCTTTCAACTAATATGGGTTTACAGGGGCCATAATATTCACCATATCTTTGATTTGTAGAAACATCTGCTTAAAGAAAGCCATGGAATGATAAAAATCATTTGTCAATTTAAAGCACTGAATTTGCATAAATGTTAAGCAAATCTAAAATGGGAAAATTTGTACGCATATGTTTGTCGTGCTTTTGATTTTTGACAGCAACGTCTGGACGGCACAAATTTGTACGCTTATGTTTCGATAATCTCCCTCTTCTTTTGTCTACCATTAGCAATATTTGTAAGCACACTACATTGCATTCGTTTTTTTCAATGGCAACAATTTCAAACATCAACCTACGACAATTGGACGCTTTAGGTTATGTAAAAACATCAAACGGGTCAATCTTATTCCTAATTCATAAAAATACTAAATCATTTTCGTATAAATTTTAATCATTGTGAAAACATAATGTGAACATATTATTTTTTTGTCAACCTAACCCATATAACCTGCTCATTTGGTCACATATAGATTTCCTCAATTCTTGATACTTGACATGTGATATGAACTCATAATTCTCAACACTTCTTACTTTCTTTTCCAGTGACGGACGCACATTGGTAAATGGATTAAGTCGTGCGATAGCCAAAGTTGGCTTACTTAAGATCTTGTTCGATCTATGTATGACGGGGGTGTTATACTATCTATGCAACATGGTAAATCACAAATTCGTCTTTTGAAACATCAATCAGATACTCTTTCATTGAGGTTAACAACGGTTTCTTGTACTTTAAGGTTGCAATCCAAATTCTAGAATGGGTCCACCCGTTTATTTTCACCGTTGGAAGCATATTGAGCATGTTAGGTAAATCCCATACCACAAAGACCCAACATTCACTTAAAAGTTTCTTATTCACCTTTTTTTCTAATATTTTCAACTACATAAACCTTTGCAGACATGAAAGCAATCTAGAAAGTAACATTACATGGTCCCTTAATTGTCATTATTGGTGCTGGCTTTTATTAAGGCTCAAGGCCAACTTAAAAAAGACAAACCCGTTATGAACCGTTGTCTACATTTTCATATCTTGAGTAGGTTAACGGGTCCAAATGCATTTAAGTAAACACACTTTAATTTGATATATTGTGATATGTTTTGGTAAATTTATTTAAAATTAATATGTGGAATTATTTATAGCTTATCTTTTGTTAGGTATTTTTTTTCAATGTTATTGTTACAATATATTCTATATATATAATTTACAACGAGAGTGAAAAGGCAATGAACCAAATAATTGTAAGGGGTTCAAAAAACTGTGTTTGTAGGATAATGCTTGATCCTATGCATCCTCTGATGAGCTCATGAAAGACAATAAAATTTGTATTTCTTCTTTGCCTCCTATGGATTACACCCTTCAAATGAAATACATAGTAGTATAAGAAAAAAATGTCTCATCTAGTCTCCAAGATGATACATTTCTATTAAAATGTCAACCTTTAGCACCATATCATATCACAATATATATTTCTCGTTTCAAGTTCTTTGAAATTGCGTCTAACACCACTAAATGTCTATTTTTACCCAAATAACGTAATATTTTAAATGTTCTTGTATATAAAACATCTGTGTGTGGAATAGATATGAGCCAATAAGCTTTTTTTTTAAATACAAACATTTCAATGAGAACTCCTATGTACTCCGGTGGCACACATTACATAATATACAATAAGAGAGAGAGGGGGGCGTTAGTGCACTTAATGGTGGTTAAGCTCCGGGACAAAAATAATAATAATAAAAAAAGATAAACAGTAAAAATAGAGGTGATGAACAATAGAATGAAAGTAGAATGAACAGTATTAACGATCGTTAGGTAACGACCGTTAACTCTTTTTTTTAAACTTTATTATTAAGTTACGAGAATAATCCCTGAGGTTATCCGTCGGTTGCAAAGTTAGTCCTTAACGTAAAACCTAGCTCTCCGCAATGTAGCGCAGGCGCAAAACCTCGTTTCAATAAAAGACCATTTTGTCTACAAATATGAATGTTTATTTTTTGTAGATGAGGTTTTTCAAGGAATGGTTGTGCTGCACATAAGTGTTCTTGAACATATTGGTGTGAATGATGGAAATTTGTAGAGTTTGATTAAAAGGCGAATAACTCCAGGTAATAGTTGATGTCTGGGTATTTGGTGATTGGGTTGTTTCAGTCTTCTGATGTATTAACTTGCCTTTACATGTATGTTAGTTAATATTCGTTTATGTATTTGTATTAGCAGCCTAAACAATCGAATGTGTATGTAAAGTATAAAATTTGATCAAAAGGGAGTATAAGCCGATAGTTCAGTCAATTTCTATGCTAGTGTGATTTTATGGGTAACCATGGCTTTCGATATTTTGGGTGACTAATCCATCGAGTTTGAACTCACCGTCACACAACACCAAAGAGGGTAAATCCACTCCATAAATGTTTGAACGTAGCAGGAATTGAACTTGAAACCTCTTAAATTTAATTAATGATAGTTACAAACCTTTTGCCTGTAGGCCACCACTGAGTGGTAAGTTTTATAGAAGGATATGTACTCGATGAGTAATAAAGGCAAACAACAGGTGTTATATGTCGATACTTTGTAATAATGGTCGCAAATTTGATAGGCTGATTGCAGATTGGCATGTACTTTTCTAATCTACAATATTAGTTCGATTAAACCATACATGACTTTAAGCTATCATATAAGCCCCCTATTTAAGATATTAAAGGTCCAGGTTTGTATATTCCATAAATGGATTTCAGTACGTATGTTGTTCTTTGTGGCTTCTCATTAGGACATGGGGTCTTCAAGGGAAGTAAGGATCATCCTGCATTATTATATGTATGTATACAAATTAATTTACGTTATTGGAATACAAAAAGTGTGAAATATTGCTAAGAATTATCTTCCTACATGGTGTTAGCGTCTTAAGTCTTTCGTAAAATTGTCACATCCTTTCCTTAGGTTAACTTGTACACCTTTGGACCTTCCTTTCCCAATAAAG
Organism: Tanacetum coccineum; assembly: GCA_026074375.1. Classification (NCBI taxonomy): domain Eukaryota; kingdom Viridiplantae; phylum Streptophyta; class Magnoliopsida; order Asterales; family Asteraceae; genus Tanacetum; species Tanacetum coccineum. The sequence continues at coordinate 4,977 of BQNB010159228.1, read as the reverse complement.
GAATGTCAGTAGAAAGGGAGTGGGACAGTGAAACATTGCATACTAATATACAGTGGCAGAGCCAGATAATATGATGGTTGGGGGCATCGAACCGAAAGCTAGATATTAGGAGATGTCATTTCCAAGCGTAATTAAGACAACCCGGGTTGGGTTTAAGAAAAAACAAATGTACTATATTACAATACAGTTATCACTAATTAAACAAATTTAAGTGCCGACAAAAAAAATTCGGTTGATGACTTTATCTCAATTATATGGGAAAATTCTGATATTAAGTACGTAACAAGACACTTACCCGCGATCATTATATCAAAACACAATTATTAACCTATGATACATTAAGCATGCGAACTACGCTATTTTAATCATTAATGACGTTGTTTTGTGTTAACTACTGTCGTTTTGGTTTGTTGGGTCATTTTTCTTTTTGGGTTGTAATTTGATCGTTACGCTGCCAACAAAATGAGTTCAATATTGATGTGTTTTTATGTATGCACGATTTTATATTCAATATCATTCTTATCAGTTATCAAATTCTAACTTTGATATTGAAAATATACATTAAATTGAAATTATCAAATATTAGACTACGTAGCAACACGTGGCCACTAAATACTTTAATAAAAGCATTTGAGAAACTCTATGTGCTAACACACCAAAATTAAAATACCTATGTTATTAACAAAATCACACTAAAAGATAAATAAAAGAAATGTTATATGCACCATGTGACACCACCAATGTAAACCACATTTTACTATACATAGCTTTTTTTGTTTGGAACAAATATTATACATGGTTACTTGTAGAGTTGAAAAACAAAGATAAATTATATTCTACCGAGTAAATTGCATATATCGTCCTTAAAGTATGGTCAAATTGCATGTTTCATCTCAAACGTTACGAAAGTGCAAGAATCGTCCTTGTGAGAAACCTTTGGTGCAAGTATCGTCCCTGCAGGGACGATACTTGCACTAAAGATTTCCCTAAAGGTTTTCCCACAGGGACGATACTTGCACTAAAGGTTTCCCCATAGGGACGATCCTTGCACTTTCGTAACGTTTGGGACGAAACATGCAATTTGGCCAAACTTTAAGGACGATTTATGCAATTTACTCTATTCTACCTAGTGGCCTGCTCCCCACTATCCCACCAACTTTTCATTATTCTCGAATCCCGATTGTATCTTCTTTTTCTTCTTCATATTTTATTGCTAAAAGACCGTCGTAAAAACAACCTATTTGCATTAGAGAACAATTAAATTAATGGCAAGCTAAAAATGACGAGGGCACTTGGATTGTATGGGAGAGGGCACCAGACTTTTCTCTCATATAGATTACCTTTTTTCCTCTATGTTTTGTGTACCTTCAGGAGCTTGGTTGGGGGCAAGTCCCCCCATCACTACTAAGGTGGCTCCGCCCTTGCTAATATATCTTTCTATTCCTTTTCTTTTCTTCCTCTATCTAGTTTCACCCACTCGTCTCTCTATTCCTCTAAATATCTAAATACATCTTATGTGTGGAATGATATAGTAATTGTATGAATACTACATGTGTCTTGAGAGAATTCCAACAAAGTGTAATAAGCTTTACGAGGTATATCATTGTTTTACGAAAAAAGGCGACGACGGTTCGTAGGGTGTTATTTTTGGTTGGCGTTATTTGTCTAAAGGTAATTGGTTTTGTTGTACCCGAAAGTGTAAGCAACAAGCGGGTGAAAATCATCGTTGCAAAAACAAAGAAAACCATGTTCATGTATATTGTACATTTTAAGACGTAGGATATACAATAACGTATTGGGAAAATTATACACAAATCGTATTTGTGGTTACTCAAGATTACAAAAATATTTAGGCATGAGTAGTTAGGGAAAATCATTTAAAATGATAATACACCGAGTAATGTGAAATAATTGATTTAGACATGTTTTTATTCGACCGAGATTTTTAACACTTGTTAGTAATACAAACCAAAGATGTTACTAGTTTCAAAAGTAAGGACCATCGATGTAGTTTTTAAAAGTTAGGGACGATTGATTTTCATAATTTAGAGTAAACAACACGAGTAAAGTTTGAAATATATATTTCTGGTTATTTGAGCATCATACATTTGTGTCAGATAAGTTGTTATATGTAAATTCCTTTGTAGTTAAAGACAGTCACCAAGGCTGTCAAGATCGCGATCCCACCTGGGATCGTTTTTGTCTTTGCAAGATCGAGATCGTAAGATCAGATCGAGATTGTAAGATCCTACCAATTTATCATGTTCTGTAAGCAACAGATAAACGAGTCAAACTATTTTTATTTCTACTCATCATCAAAGATAAATTTATATAATATCCTCTTAAAAATGTCAAAGTTCAAATTTAAAATACCAAAGTAAAAGTAAAACACAAAAAAGTCAAGTTTCAATCGTCACATTCACGATTTAGCGGAATAAAATTACATAACATGCGTAATAAACGTCTCAAAACAAAGTACTTCACTAGTATCACTACAATTAAGCTATCTCAATTAAAACTTAAAGGTTAATAGTTAAAAGTTAAAACTATGAAAAGGTAAAAAAAAAAAACAATTACTTGTAAGAAATTTTTTGCTTAAGGTAACTAGAACATGAAAAGAAGAACCCTAATTTGTTTAATGTAATTTCAATTTGAGGAAAGTAGATAATTAGGTTTATTGATTAGAAAATTTAAGAATGAAACGTCAATACTTGTTACTGAGATCAGCGGACTCGTATTGTTCTTTTTGGGCCAAAAAAAGTAATGGGCTAATAAGTATGTAAGTCAATAAGTTAGTAACTTGGTAATTTGGTAAACTCGTATCGACACGCGATCCTACGATCTTACGCGCGAGTTTACGATCCTACTTACGATTCTACCTCTGATGCGATCCTACACCGATCCTACACGATTTTATCAAGTGAACACGTAAGATCGTACGATCTTACGTGTAAACTCACGAGTTTGACAGCCTTGATGTAGACTAGATGCGATATAAAAGTTGGAACACCATATTATAACATACATTTCAATGAAGAAGAACTAATAAATATCTGTTTAAAATCAGAACATGTTGAGTTAGTAGTTATAGTAGGTAAAAAACTATGTAGACAAGTTTAAAGCCAAGTAAATTAGTGTACTAACCATGCCAACATCTTCATTCAAGAAAAGGTAATATTTTGTTATATATATTTAGAAGTTACTAAGTTACGGCTGTTTGTCTAAGGTTTAATATATGGTTATCAGTTAGTATATTTTTGACAATATTCTTCTTCAAGTGGGTTCCACCACTACCCATGAAACGACACTTATTTAAAAAGAAAAACTTATCAAAAGTTTCTTTAATTGCAGATATTGTTGATTAAATGTAAAAAGTTATACACCTTTAACTTTTAAGTCTTTCTCCCACTAACACTTGAGTCTTGGTCTTTGTAGTTCATTTTGAATCTGGATCTGTGATCTTAATTTTCTTTTCTTTGTCTATGTGAGTTTACCCTTAAGAATATGTGTGTAAACAATGTCTGAGTTCTAACTTAAAGCATTATTCATGGCTGATCCCATTACTTCGGCTCTTGTGAGTGACTTGGTAGGGAGATTTACTACTGCAGCTATCCAAGAGGTTGGGTTGCTTTGGGGCCTTGAAAATGATCTTTTAGCTCTCAACAACACTTTCAAATAAATTCAAGGTGTTCTTCATGATGCTGAGAAGAAGAAAACAACACAAAATACCGTGGAAGAATGGCTCAAGACTCTCAAATCTACCTATTTGGAGGTGGAAAATGTTATAGATGAAGCCTCAACTGAAGCTATGATACAAAGCCTACCCAATATCAAACATAAGGCAAGAACCTTCTTTTCCTCTCACCATAATTCGCTTTTGGTCAAAACAAGGATTGTTCATAAAGTTAAGAATATACGAAAAAAGTTGGAAGTCATTGATGCAAATAGATCCCGGTTTCACTTGACTTCCAATATCGTAAGTGAAGTTGGCGCGGGTATTGTTGGTGAGATTTCAAACAGGGAAACTAGCTCACTTATGTCCAAGATCTATGGGAGGGATGGAGAGAAGAACATGATAGTTTATAAGATTTGTAACCAAGATATATGCATCAGACATGACGACGATGATGTCTAGGTCTATGCTATATGGGGCATGGGTGGCATCAAAAAAACCACACTAGCTCAATATGCTTACAACCATGAAACGGTGAAGACACATTTCGAGTTAAAGTATTATGTGTATGTCTCTGCTATGTTTGACATCAAACGAATAATTAAACAAATAATTAAAGCGATATATGGCCTAGAAGATATGAAGTTTGAAGTGAAAATAAAAATTCAAAACAAGTTGGATGCTATGTCATTTGATGATTTGCAAACGCAACTTCAAAACAAGTTGGATGCTATGTCATTGGATGATTTGCAAACGCAACTTCAAAACAAGTTGGATGCTATGTCATTAGATGATTTGCAAAAACAGCTTCAAAACAAGTTAAAAGGAAAGAAATATTTCATTATAATGGATGATGTATGGATCGAAAACAAGAACATAGAAAAGTGGGGCGAGTTATGTAAAGCATTAAGTTGCGGAGCAAAAGGCAGCATGGTTATGGTAACGACATGGAAGGAAGATATTGCCCAACTGATGGCTAAGATTGCTGAGTTGCAGCATAATGTGGGAGTATTATCAGAAAAGGAGTCATGGTCACTATTCGAGATGCTTGCGTTCCCAGGCAGAGGAGAAGGGGAAATCGAAAAGGAGATTGTAGGGAGGGAGATAGTGAAGAGATACAAAGGTTTACCTCTAGCAGTGAAGACTTTGGGTAGCTTAATGTCGACAAAAAAAAGGTGAATGAGTGGCAGCTCGTAAACGACAAGTTCATGTTGGAGATGCAAGAGAATTGCATCTTAACTGCTTTGAGGTTAAGCTACGATGACTTGCCTCCACATATGAAGATATGTTTCGCTTACTGCTGT
>BQNB010159227.1:0-14936 GCA_026074375.1 Tanacetum coccineum | reverse complement strand
ACAACGTTAAGTACATGATTGTAGCCGTCGACTAATTCACCAAATGGGTCGAAGCTAAACCGCTAGCCTCAATCACTTCACGAAAAGTCTTAACCTTCGTTTACGACCAACTCATCACTCGATTTGGTATGCCACACACAATCATCACTAACAATGATGCCCAATTCGTTAGAGAGCTATTCAAATCATGGTGTGAAACATACGATATTCATCGGGTTACAACCTTACCACACTATTCACAAGCCAATGGCCAGGTGTAGGTGGCCAAAAATGAAATTGTAAAAGGCATCAAAAAACGAATAGATGAATACAAGACTTGTTGGGTGAACGAGCTCTCAAGCGTACTTTGGCACATCAAACAACGCCAAAGGAAAGCACATCCGAAACACCCTTTAGTCTGGTCTATGGGACTGAAGTCGTGATACCCATCAAAGTGCTCATTTATACAAAGCGAGTTGCCATGGCCAGGGATGACAAAAACAAAGTCTCTCGAAGGCTAGACATAGCCTTGGCAGAGGAAACCCGCAACCTAGCGACCATCCGCCTGACACATCTAAACACAAAATGGCGAATTACTACAACAAGCATGTCTGCCCAGTATCTTTCAAACCGGGCGACCACGTAATGCGTAAGAATGAAGTTAGCAAAGGCGCATGTTAGGGAAAACTCGCTCCTAATTAGGAGGGGCCATACATCGTTCGTCATGCCAACGACAATGGTTTCTTTCTGGTTTTATATTTTTTTTTTTTAAAAAATAAAAACCCCCCTTAACGCAGAACAGGGGATGGCATTCATTGGCTGACACACATCTATACCTAAAGTGATGTACATCTAGGTGGGTATCAAGATTCTAGGGAACATGTAAGCATCCCTGTTTCGACTTTTTACCTGCCTGGGGAAAGGCTCATCTATACCTTTTTAAAATATGCAATGAAACTTCCCACACTTTCTACTAAAGGGATAGACTATTCATAAGCAACATTTACCGTTAGTTAAATTAGCATTCATGAACATGCTCTTTAGAAATATGTTCCTAAATGGTCAACTAAACCTTGAAATGTAGGCTTCACTTCTTCTAATTACAAAGACTGCAACTTTCATTTCAAAGTTTACATAAAGCAAAACATACCTTATCGGGTTGTGATAGTAGCTCAGTCCACAGTTATTGGTTTAACATATTAACAAAAACAAGTAATTGTCACTCATTCGAAGCTACGTTAGGCTTTCCTACTCCACGTATTCAAGACTGAAAACTGAATACTAGTAGTGTGAAACGGACTACAATGCCGTCTCGATAATACATTCTTCATTTTAACTGATCATTACAACATAAGAATAACCATCACCTCTAAATGAATTGGAATCCTTAATTTAATTAAGTGCTAACCGGTCACTCACACTTAGCTAAAAAAACCCAGTCCATCACATGCTTGGTAACAAAACTTTAGCCCATTCACGCCAGTAACAAAATCCAGATCAACATTGGCTAGTAACAAAGCTGGACAATACACACCTAGTAAACTAGCCCAGGTATCATGCACCCCGACAACAAAAACCCATTTCAAATATCACATAGTAAACAACAAAATAATAAAATTAACAAATTAGTTGGTTTTCATTATACCATCAAGTAACCACCCTGCCAAATAGAAAAACCACAAGTACAATAAACCTCGGTACATCTCACATCAAAAGAAATAAAAAAACATATTATTGATCTTATTGGATTTCTTAAAAACTGGGTTAAAAACACCTTTACAAGATCACAATAAACCTAGATCGTTCCTGGTAATACAATACTGACTTATCTTGAGTTCAACATTCGTATATAAGTAGCTATAAACCTTCTTGAACATGCTAATGTTCAGACTACTCCTTGGCAAGGGGATGGGAAATTGGTTTCCAATCTTGGAGTAGTTGTTTCTCCGTTCACTTAAATAGGCGTGCTCAAACGGACACCATATCTCCACACAACTCACCGCATAGGGAGGATGTGAGTTATCTAAAAACCCCTTATTTGGAAGACAATGGTAAACCCCCATCCTCCAAAAAGACCGCCATTCTGATCCTAGTCCTTCATGAAATAAAGCTTGATACGGCGAGGACATGATGCAACTTAAGGAGCAAGAATGGTATGGCCTCACGCACATGGTATCCCCAGTAGCGCATTTGTTAGCATAGTTAGCAAAAGTAACTAGCCACTCCTACCGATAAACAAATAGAAGCGCTATTCACAGCCAGAAAATGTAACATCACCTACAATGGCACATAATACTCCTATAAACACACGATGTAACATCCTACAATGGCACATAACATAAAGGGATGGGAGGTTGCTGTAGTAGAAGGATGGATGATGCGGTGGGTTGCAACACCGAAGTTTTACCACCCTCCTGTGTAGAGTACCTAACCGTTATAGTGCAGTATAAGCAAGACTAGGGGGTTGATCGTTCTTTTGGGGAATAGTGAGGTACGCTCGAATGTATGTCACTAAGGTATAAGGGTTGAGGGAAGAGTATTTTTGTATTTTTATGTTTTTTAGAAAGAGGGTAAATCCAGTATTTAGAGAGGGTTTTTTTAACTAAACTAATCTACTCCTAATTATGCAAGAAATGTAAAAGTGGTGAGAAACTCGTATAGGTAAACAAATGTGCTCACTTAATCATGCGTTACTCCCTAGTTGCTCTACCTAATCTATCACATTGTCACACCCTTGCTAGTGTAATGTGAAGTATTCCCCTAGTTCGATTGCAGGGTGGTTAGTCCCGCACCTACATGATCATCTAGGTAAGCAACAACTATCAATTATATTCCTACCCACTAGTTAAACCACACACAATAAATACTCATTGAAATTAACTACCTAAGATGTAAGGTTCATTAATTAGTCACGTTTTAATAGACGTCTAGCTAAGCTACAAAATATAACTAGTTTTTTATTGTCTAACGTGCACACCACTAGCAAGAAACAATAGATCTAGTAAATTAACTAGGTTTCATGCAATCATAAGCAAACACTAATCTGATTTTGCCTAAAATGTTAGCAATGAAAAGACAAACACATAATCTAACAATCGAAAGATATCATATTAAATGATTAAAGATGATTAACCTAACTCAATGATACATGTGAGTTATTGAAGTAAGAAGGGCATAAATAGCCCTAAAATTCGTCTATGTAGCAGCTCTAAAAGACTCTCCAAGTTTCCACATGAATTTATAAAATAATGCAAGAATATATATTGAAAATCATCTTTGACAGCGTCGAGTTATGCCCGTGACGCCGTCACCTCGTCGATCTCGGATTAGGGTTTTTCCACCGCCTCATGTTGCCGCCGTTTAAAACAATCTTGACATCATCCCTTCTAACTTCCGACACCGCTAGGAGGACCGTCGAGATTTACTAAGTCGTTAGAATGACATTTATTTTATGTAACACCCCCATTTTTACAATATAGCAGCGGAAGCTAATCTGGGGTATTACTTCATGGATACAACAATCATAATCATAGAAAATGACCCAAAAGAGACGTTTATTCAAAAGATATGCTATCATTCATTTCAAATCAGAGTTTTACAAAGGCGGGTCCCAAAATCTAGTTACATATAATGTGAATGATAACAGGTTTTAGCCATCTTTGAGTCCATGCCACTCCGTGCCGTAAGTTGCTCAATTACCTAAGATAAACATGCATAAAAAGGGTCAACACAGAGGTTGAGTGAAATTCATAGGTTTGAAATGTAATAGTTGAATACAAGTTATAATGTAAATACTGGTATTGCAGGGACAATTATCATGGGGAACATTATTTATTGCATCTAAGCTCATGACATCAATACATTAACAGGGAAGTCACCGTAGTGATATTGGTTAGGGACAGATGTCCCCGTGGAAAAGGTAACTTGCCAAGGTTACCTATTAGGACAAATATAGTGCGTTTGGCTACCCCAAGCATGGGTATACCAACGGGAGCCGTCACCCCCAATAGATCTATTCACAATATTCGCGTTCACTCGCAATGCAAGTAATTAATGATTCATGATATGTAAATAATGGCACTGGAAGCTACTTAGGCAATAATATATCTGGATAGCATACATTTAGAAAACACTTGCATTCATGGTTTATATCAGGTATCACAGGTTTATAAAGTATTCAAAAGATTGAAATATGGGGTTATGAATTCATTAAGCCTTTGAAAAGTAATCACATTGTTATAAGATAAACGAGTATGTAAAAGAGTTTGTAACAAGCATGTATCCCCCTCGCGGGTTTATAAAACATACATTTTCAATAGGTTGAAAGCGAGGCTTTGAATCACTTGATAGGTTGATTGTAATAAATATTTGAAATGAAAGCTGACGACTTTTCCCTCAATCTTAAAACAGGGAATGTTGATATAGCAAAATGATTGTAAATAGCAAGTCACGCAACCTGAGTACAATATGTTGTGTTCTTAGGAAGTTTGTACTCTAGAACTTTAGTTTTTGAGTTATGAGTTTGATTATAAGATGTTTGGAATTATTTGTATCACCCGTTTCGGGCCATCATAATTCAAGTCATTTCAGTAAAACGTTTGAGGAGCTAGGGCACTTTAAATGTAACCCAACAACTCAGTCATAAGTAATACCATGATGAAATCTCTTTAATATGAAGTAGCTCCCTAAGTATTGTGATTTCGATATAATAAGTTTTAAGTGTTTAATCAATATCTGGAAAATGATAAGCACGAGAAGCGATATTAAAGTTCTGTCTTGTAAGTTTTAAAAACATGATTTTATACTTTTTCAAAATGTTACATTTTAGACCCTTGAGTTTGAAAAGTGGCAAAATATACCCTTGGGGTTTGCACTTTTACGAGTTTGGTCCTTCAAGTTTAAAAGATATACCAAGTAAACCTTGTACTTTGGAAAGTGACATAATAGACCCTTATAGTTATAACTTTGATAAAATGACGTTTTCAGCCCCTTTAGTTATAAGTTTCAGAAAGTTACGATATATACCCCTTGCATGGATAATAATTACAAAACATGTCCAAATTGCCATGCAAGCTTATTTTAACATTTCAAAAGATATTTATAAGTTATAATAAACTAAAATATGAAGTTTTAACGTAACGCAAGTTTAAAATAACGATTCGTTAGGCTAGGAAGCAAAACGGGTCAAATTAGGGTTTCAAAACGTAAACGCGCGGGTTTTAAGTTCAAATTCCTTCATTAATCAATAAAGTGGTTATTTTAACATTAGTTAAGCATGCTAGGATAGATTATAACAATATTTAATCATTATAACATTTAGTGTTAGAAATAACGAGAATTAGGGTTTTAGGGTTGAACGGTTTTGGGATCAAAATGGAAAAGAGCATGAATTGTGTTATGAAACTTTATACAAGAGTATATTAGGATCTTTTGAATATTATAAGGTGTTAGTAGCAGAGGCTTAGAACATTCAAAAACCTGGGTTTTGAGCTTGAAGGTTGCAAAAAAATGGTGGAAATGGGCGTGTCGGGTAGTATGTCAACTCGTTACGCCTTGTATCTTGTTCCGGGGCTTCAAATCTTCCAATCTTCGCGTGCTTGATTTTCTTATTATGATCCTAGGATTCATATGGTAGCAGAGAATGTTGTCAATTTGGGTTAGTGAAAAGAAGAATCGGGGGATGAGTTTTAGAAATGAAGTATATGTGCATCTATTTATAGTTGTTAGAAACACTTAGAGGCCAAAAAACTTTGATAACCAGGTTAGGATACATGGGGGGTGATGTGGAGAGGCTAGGGGATGAGTAATGAAGGCTAGAATGCAAGGTGGAGGTGGTTCTAGACGTTTTAGGGGTGTTTGATTTGATTTATACATGGCTGTTTTTGGACAGCCAACATCAGTCTTGGTAAAATGGTTGCCATTTACAAACCGTAATTGCGTTTGAAGCTAAACCATCGAGAATTGTTTTGTATTTGAGTCCTTCTACAACGTTTGTTTTCATATTTTGAGGTTACTATGAAAAAATTTAGAAGATAATAGCCATTTATACAGGTGTGCACGAAGCTTCGCGTACTTTGCCATTTCGGCTGTAACTAATTCATCCGACGTTGAATCGGGTTGATTCCACGGTCCAATGATTCACAACCCTTAGGGCTAAATCCTTGTGTTTTTCACTTTAATATCAGACCTATGGATATTTCTCAGATCTATGTTTTATAGATGATCCGATTTCTGAATAGGGCCTAGACTTTTAGGTTTTTAGGGGTTTAAAACTAGATTAGGGTTTTCTGGGTTTTAATTCTTGTATATTGTTGTTGAAATGATGAAATGATGATAGGATATGATTTTTAATGTTGTAATTTAAGTTATTACAACTTATTTGAGTGTTGGTTTGGGGTTATGATGGATAAAAACAGAGAAAGGGTTATGATTTATATTTTGATGGGTTAGGAGTTTTCTGACTTTGAATTAGGGTTTTGAGTGTAAAAATGTGTATGAAAGCTTATGAATAGAATAATTAGGGTTTACACATTATACATTGAGTGTAGTAGCTTGTACACAAGTGGTGATCAAGAAATAGATGTGTAAATAACGGAGGTTTAAAACGGCTTATTTTGGAGTTCATTGCTTACGATTTATGTACATGTGCTTTATAAGACTTTGGTACTTGACTTAGAGGGAGTTTATATTTCAAATGAGATGTTATATTACTTGTACATATGCTTTAGTAGCTTGTATATTCACTTTAGATATTAACCCTTCATGAAATTAGGGTTTAGAGGTATACGATAACGGTTTAAAGCCCGTTTTGATATAACGTTGCAAATGGTACATTATAGAAATAATGTACTTTGTAATAAGCATATTAAGATATTGACTTGACATTTTATGATATTTGCTTGACATATATGAAGACAGGATGGCCATAGATAGGTTGCGTGAGCTCGTCTACTTTAGTTATGTAAGTTACATGACATACTGAGATATTGACAATACAACTAATGTAATAAAGCGAAAAATTTCCCCGTACAATTGTGATAATAGAAAAATAGGTTTTGTATTTGATGAAAATCTTGGGTTGTGTATAAAATTTAAATATATATATATTATTATATATATATTTTATATATATATATATATATATAAATATTGGTTGTGTGTGTGTATAATGACACAATGATTGATTTGCTCCTTCTCATTCGTGTCTCCTTTGTCTGACTCCTACTATCCCCACATCCCCCTCTCCTATCGGCTCGCGCTTATCAACTTTAAATTCACAACTCTTTGTTTAAATTGATGTGTTGACTAAATATTAAAAAATCCACACAAAATAAATTCATGTGGACTAACCCTTGGCACTGAAGAACTCAGTTCTCACAAAATACACATTCACTTGACTTTAAACAACATATGGTCACACTTATTAACACTTTTGGCCACTTTTGGTTAACTTGTATGTGACTAAATTAAAAAAACATGTTTTGTGTGACTAAATATAACAAAACGCCACACAAACTTAAAAATTATGTGACCATTGGATGAACAATAGTTACACAAAATACACATTCACTTGACTTTAAACAACATATGGTCACACTTATTAACACTTTTGGCCACTTTTGGTTAACTTGTATGTGACTAATCAAAAAAACCATGATTTTGTGTGACTAAATATTACAAAACGGCCACCACAAACAATTACCTTTCATGTGACCATTGAGATGAAACATTAGTCAATAAATACACATTTAACTTGATTTTAAAAAAAGCATAAAAAAAAAAAAAAAAAATAATAAAAAAAATATATTATACTAAAAATATTTAAAATATAAATATTAATATGATTAAGTTAAAAATAATATAAATTATAAAATAATAAATATTATATAATTAATAAAAATTTTATATAATATCAAATTAAAAAATATAATATAACTTAAAATAATAATAAAATAAAATAAATTAATATAATAAAAAATATAAGAATAAATATTTAAATATGCAATAATAAAAAACAAAAATATATATTTTCTAATATAAAATTTAATTATTAAAAATTAAAATATAAATAATAAATATAAATATTAATAAAAAATACAAAAATTAAATAATAAAATAAATTTATAATATTTAATAAAAAAAATTAATATTAAAAAAAAATAATAAATAAAAATAAAATAAATAAATAATATATAAAATATATATATATAATATAAACATATAAATAAATATAATAATAAATAAAAATTTAATAATAATATAATAAATAAAATATATATATAAATAATAATTAATAAATACAATAATAAATATATAATATAATATTTTATATAAATTAAAATATAAATAAAATATAAAAATATAATATCTAAATAAAAAATTATAATCTATAAAAAAATAATAATAAAATATTATATAAAAAATAAAATATAATAATAAAATAATAAATAATAAAACAAATATATAAATAATAAAATAAAATTAAATAATAAATATAAAAAATAGCTATTCACACACTTATTAAGACTTTTGGCCATTTTTTTTTTAAAATTATATGTGGATAACTCAAAAAAAACAACTCACCATTGTTGTGACTAAATCTCACAAACGTCATGTGTTTATTATATATTCATGTGGCACAGGACGGGAAATAGTCCACCAAAATACACATTTATTGAATAAATCATTCAAATGTAATATATTATATATTTATGTGGCAAATGGTACGAACAATTAGTTACTCTCAAAAAACCATCCGGTGTGGAATATAAAGTCGTTTAACGGTCAATTATATTGATTAATCCAACCAAAACTTGGGGCCTAATTTCGTCAAGATATTCGGGTTTCGGTCACTCTTTTTCAAATGTGGAATAGCTACGAACTCCCTAAAGTGACCGTTTATGTGACCTAACAGTGGCGCGATTCTTTAGTGACAACACCAAAAGATACACACGTGTGACAATATGTATATCGTACACAGTTTTGGAGGACCAATACCAGTTTTTGAGAGTGTATCTCTACGACGAAGGCCGTTTACGTCTCCGCGAAAGGCTATGTGAACAAGCAGATGGATGTGTAACAAGCTATCATCGACTACGGCCACAGCACAGACCACCCCCCCCCCCCCCCCCCCCCCCCCACAACCACCATTTAAGCCTCGACGACGTTCCGATTATGTGCGATAATAAAGGCGCTATCGAATTAAGTAAAAACCCAGTACAACACTCTAGAACTAAACATATAGAAATCCGTCACCACTTTCTACGTGATAACGTCCAAAAGGGCAACATCTCTATCGAGAAAGTTGCATCTGAAGAAAATATAGCCGATATATCGAGAAAGTATTCAATTATTTAAGATTAGGATTAGGAATGATGGAACTTATCATGGATAGTGATTCTTCATCATCTCAAAAATAATTGTAAGCAGAAATTTGATGTAGTAATTATTCATTATTCAAAAGACGTTAACTCTCATTACAAGTTCTAATTACAAAACTTCCGATCATGAACATAATCGAGATTTGAATTTTACTAGATAATGAAAATATCAATAAAATGACCATAGATATCTTACAAAATTCATGTATGTTCAATACTTGAAATTTAAGAAAAGATCCGTGTGTTATTTAGGTGGATTCATGTGTTACAGATCGTAGGTAAATAACTGATTTTAAACAAATTGGGACCACAATAATTATAAAACAAACACACTCACAAACTCATACACCAAAACTTTCAAACAAACATAACTTTAATCGGCAATTGGAGTAACTAATCTACAAGATCATCAACAAATCATTAATCTATAACAACTATTGTAAGTGATTTTATCTTATTTTTAATTTCATATCTAGGGTTTCGATTTTGATCAAATCACATAATTTGGGGCTTTCAATTTTTCTTGTTATTTTTGTACAATTAGAACTATGATATAATAATGTATAACTATTTTGATACTCAAAAAGCATAATTGAAGCGGTTCGCCAATAATCAATTTTCGACAAAAACCCCAAGTTATGATTCTCACTTCTAGGAACTTTTCAAAACAAGGGTTGTTTAACTACATTGTTAATACAACGCAAAAACTTTTTCTTCATGCATTAAGACTCTTGAATGTGTATACGAAATGCTTAACTTATAGGCATTGTTCGATTCATTCAGAGCAATATCAAACATAGGTTATGCATCAAGGTTTGCTTACTATTATTATTATCACTATTTTCATTTTCTTGGATTCAAGCAAACCGCACCTCCACATCAAGTCCATATAGACACACACTTAAAGTTTGCATTGTGTCTCTACTTCTTGCTTATTGAGTTATTGTTATTTACTTATAGGTTAAATCACTACATAAAGTAATCAAATGGACTATAAACGAACTAAAGATTATCTACCTAGAGTTCATCACACTAAAAATGGATGAAGAACTTAGGGAGTCTTATCGTATTCTTGAAAAGCGTCTCTTCCATGAAGGAAGAATCGTTACTCCATCCTTCATTGCCAAAAACAACATGCTCCCTTTCTTTTAAGCTATAGGATTCGAGCCTTTTCTCACTCTCAATGAACCCATATGTCCTAGATTTGTAGTTGAATTTTAGCATAGTCTTGAAGTCAAAAGAAATGAGCTTGATATTCCTTATATTGAGTTCAAACTTGGTCAATTCACCTTCACGCTAACTCTATCTCGTCTATCTCAAATCCTTAAAACTCCTCACGCCTTAGAAACCTTTTACACATCCGAATAGTAACTAAACTCTCTTGATGATCATCCCAATAGTAATTACTTTGGCCCCAAACATAACATTGTCAAAAAGGAAATCACTACTCCTAGAATCTCTTAAGCTCAACTTCTAAGAGACTCCAATAAGCTCTACATTGATGACATTCATCCTGATTTGAAAGGATGGGAACTTTTCTTTAAGGAAAATTTCTTTTGCTCTATTGACCAGTGTTGTAAATATCACTCGGCGGTACCTCGGCGGTCGACCCCCTTTAAGCGATATATCGGTCTTGGCGGCGATATATTGGTTTCTCGGCGGAGACCCTAAATTATAAAGGAATTCTGCAAAATATATATATATATTTAATAAGTTTTTTAATATTCTTATTATTTTTAACTATATATCTTATGTATATGTTGTAAAATATACATTATGTGTGGTTTTAATTCAGTTTTGTATACTTTTATTAAATCACGATCAAGAAAATCAGAATACCAAAAAAAAAACCCAAAAATCGGCTGATTTTGACCGATTTTTGACCGATTTTGATCAAAACTGATTTTTTACCGATAAGTGAAAAAACGTATCGGTTGACCATCGATAAGCGATATATCAGTGATATATCGGCTGCCAAGGCCGATATTTACAACACTGCTATTGACAAAAGAAACAAGGTGAAAGCATGCACTACACACATGCTTTACTACCTAACCATTGGAAGAAAGTTCAACTTCACTTTTATGATTATTTATCGAATAGAGGAAGTCATAAAGAAACGCAAAGGTCCCATGCCTTTTGCCATGCTTTTGACCCGTCTTAACAATCATATCCTTGCCACAAATCCTCAAGCCATTGTCCCAATTGCTAGGTTCACATTTCATTAACATGTCATGGACCTTCTAGACATTTTAAGAAATCCTAGCACAAAAAAGGGAAAGAAAATTTCCTCTCCCCCGGTCATTTCCTTTTCATCTTCATCATTTGATAACAATGAAGCACCATCTTTTCTCAAGTTCTATGATGAGCTATCCGACAGTGAGGATCTATCTAATGCACAACGAGAGAAGAAAGGAATATTTAAATGCTTGAACCAATATGTTGGCACCATCACCAAATACCTGGAGAAGTAAAAATGATTATGCTTGACTTATGACTATATGCTCTTGTGGTATGTGATAATTTGCATCTTGTTAAGATCTTGATGAATTAAAAACTTGATGTATATTGAAACTTTGTACCTACTAGATGTTATTGTGGGTTCTGGATATTGTTATTGTAGGTTTTATGACTTTTAGTAGAAGACAATGATGCTTGCATGATAATTTGTTTTGTGTTTTGGGTGAAAAATGATGTTTTGGTCGTTTTTATTGATAATTGCGACCCACGGATCCACCATATGGTAGATCCGTCTATTGCTTTGGTGGATCTATAGCTCATCCAAGCCAGGCACCAAAATTCGAAATTTCTTGATTTTTAACTTTTTCTACTTTATCTTATTACCATGCTATATGATACTTTGTGGGATCTTAAACCTTAGGATATAACATGTTCTCCATATAATCCAAGAACCATTATACAATTCATATCACCACTTTCTCTTTATAATCATCACCCTCAAACACCATTTTCTTTACATTTTCACCACAATTCTCACATACAACCTTGCTAGTTCATACCTATGACTAGTTCATCCAAAACAAATTATCTTAACCTCACATCCTCAAGTGAAGAACAACCAAATGAGAAAACTCCTTCACCACCTCCTAGAAAGAAATCACTCTCACCACTACAAGCTCCATCAAAATCAATCTCTAGCAAAAGCACGCACTACACCTCTTCATCATCACCAAGTGAGTCTCAAACACTAACCCATGTTGCACCACCACCTAAACTTCATTTCGTCATTCCAATAAAACTTAACCTCAAGAACTTCCTCCACTTAAAGTGTCACCAAATGATCCTTATGTTCAAACCATGGATAATTAGCCACCGGGCCACTCTAATCCATCTTCACCACCACGCGTCTCTAGACCACCTCTCGGTTTTCCAAATCCATCACCCGAATTTGAACCATTACCATCAACCTAACTGTAACACCCCAAAAATAGGCCACAAAGGAATATGATGATTCGGTGGTATTACTTCATAGATCAACAGCACAAGATATGAGAACGACCATTATAAGGATCGTTTAAACCTGATACATTGGATTTCATAAATGGTTCGATACAAAAAGCTTATGGGCTTAACTTGATTATCTTGTAAAAATAAAGATTTCACAACATAGCAATATTCCAAAATGTAATGCATGCAAATATTTATGATAATGAGACTTCAAATGATGACCAACCAATGTATCCGTGATTTGTACCTTATTGACCTGAGAAAATATGTTTAAACTGTCAACAATAACGTTGGTGAATTTATAGTTTTATAAAGTTAATGAAGTGGATAGCAAGATTTCCTTGTAATAAAGTAACAAATACAGTATCATAAAAATGTATTACGAAATGCACTAAGCTCATGACACCAAAGCTAAACAATGTATGTATATCAAATACATATAAATGACTTTGCCCAATGTGGATGTTCAACCCGTAACATCCTTGAATCCAAATTGTATACGTACGTCGTTTCTGGCCAACCGGTAAACTAGCAAGCGCTACTTGCCCGAACGGGGATGTTAATCCCAAATAGATCTATTCATAACATTCGCGCTCACATAATATAATTAACAATTACATCTATGCAATTAATAGTTCATGATGGTGGGCATAGGGGGTTATAGCTACTTAGGCAAACTCGTAATATTTGAATTTAAAATGTGCTTGGATCCATGTTGTAAAACAAACATGATCTCATCCCCGAGATTTGATAAATGATTGAAAAAGTATAAAAGTGGGGACTATAAACTCACATAAAGTAATGATAACGTAGAAGCAAGGTAGTGGCACAAAAATGATGCAAAAGACTTTATCTGCAACCTATGAAATAATAATACATATTTACTAAACGGGAAAATAATAATATAAATACTTGCAATCTCGTCCCTAGTGTGTGCTTGAACTATATTTGAAATAATGACATTTGAAAACAATTTCTCGTTTTAAAGTAGTCAACTTTATTGGGTCAACGTGGTCCAAATATAAGTATATAATTTACGACTTCAGAATTTTAGGAAACTAGGTTGTATATACTTTAAATTATTAGTTTAGGTCAGCCCTTGGTTCGGTCTCTAAGTATGCTAATTAATTAGTCGAAACGTTGACGTTTTACTTTTTGAGTAAAACGTATTTATTACTAAGTGCTATTAAAAGTCGCCTTAGAGTTTTGAATTTAATTTACGGGCTTCCTAGTTAACGGTATCGAAAAGTAAAAACATATTTGTAATCTCAGCTGGGCCGTCTAAAATATTCGTTCAATAAGCTTTGTCCAGATTGGTCGTTTAATGTGTTAAAATTTTGACTAAACTTGCGTAGGTCTCAAAGTAATTTCAACACTTAGAAAAATTAAGTGACCTAGTTTATGTTCAGCGAGCGTGGCCCAAGTTTTTAAAAGTAGTTTGCGGGTTCATTACTTATCGTTAGATAAAAGGCCTTAACTTACTCGTTTCCTAACCATTTTCAGCGATTCGAATTGCTAAATAGAGCTTATCGGGTCAACTATAATTCAAAATATTTCTTGGATTTATGGGAAGCGTTTACTAGTTGTGTTTTATCCTTAAAATGTCACGACCCAAGTCACTATCTACTATAAGTTGTTGTAAAAAAAATTGTATATCAGGAGGAAGTTTAAAAGGGGTTTTGCACACTATTGTATAGAAACCTTTGGCTAAGCGTTTCTACAAATTATGGCCTAACGATTATGGTCCCTTGTTATGTTTGTTCGCAACTAGCCAAGGCACAAAGAATGTGCGTGATTTGTATGTCACAGTGGCTTTACGAAAAGAGGTAAAAGGGTTATAGCTTACACTCGACCATCTTTACAAGTATGTGATTCACCTTCAAAGGGGGCCTAATTCATACACCATATTTTATAATTTTATATAAAGTGTTTTAGGGTTTTCATTAGGTTTTCGACCCATTTTACAAAACAACATGAAGAAAGACTTTCTTTTCTTTTGTCTTTTAAACGAATTCAAACACACACTATGACATGATAATTTGCATATAAAAAAAATCAGTAGACAGGGCGAGGGACTCACAACCATAGAGAAGTCTTTGTGTATTGTTT
>BQNB010159226.1:0-14936 GCA_026074375.1 Tanacetum coccineum | reverse complement strand
CAAACCACACATTTTGGGGTGGAATTTTGAGGGTTTTTTGTGCTAGTCATACACATTCCTATCCATGAGACGCTATTAATACTCGATTTTCATCAGTATGTGTCATAAAAATAATTAAATTTTGGCCAAAATTACCTTTTACATTATGTTTCGATATATTACCCATCATTTTA
This sequence comes from Tanacetum coccineum, assembly GCA_026074375.1. Lineage (NCBI taxonomy): Eukaryota > Viridiplantae > Streptophyta > Magnoliopsida > Asterales > Asteraceae > Tanacetum > Tanacetum coccineum. Next base: position 14,763 of record BQNB010159226.1, on the reverse strand, counting down.
AGGACAAAGCAAATGGCAATTGAATGAATAGTTTCTAAGGCTTATTTTCCCCCTACACTTAAGTTGAACATTGTCCCTAATGTTCTTAAAAGTACCCGTAAAAACGAATAAAGGGAAAACAAAATAAGTAAAAGAAACTAGTACTCCCCTGGTTTGCTCAATAATGGAGAAGAAACATGTGATAACTGGTTAGATCATCCTCCAAGAGTCGTCTAATAAAACTTCCTAAGAACTTTCAAGCTTCTTCTCGTCAAATATAACCTGTAAATCAAAGACAACGAAAACTACACCAAGCGTAAAAATTGGCGGGATATGATATATACAACGAGAGTTTAGGGGTTTGACTCTATAAAAGCAGTAAAGATAGGATGAAAGTGATGATATAATTATAGGTTTCTGTAGGTTTACAACAAAATTACAGATTTTAAATATTGCGCATTTTATTTTTCAAAAATACTTAAAAATATCAAATCTTCACATTGCTAGAGACGCGGCGCCGTCAGGTTTAATCCGATGCCGTCTCCACGCACTGTGAAGATTTCCTCTTCGTTTTTAATGAGAAATTTCCTGCACGCAATTTTATGAGTTATATCTGTAGAAAACACTGCATAAAAACCTGGAATTGATCATTACAATTATATGACTCGAAACTAACGCGAATTAATCTAAACAATTTATTTTAAATGTTTGAATCTGGTTCTTATAAACCGGATAGATCCCCCTATACTTATTTTATGAAAAATACCTTTGATTATAGATAAGACAAAGTTGCAAACAAACAAAGCATGATTACAAAATGATTCAAACATTATAAAATAAATAATAAAGAATAAAACACAAGACACTCCTAAATGCGGGAAAGTAAATATTGGGTTGCCTCCCAAAAACACTTTTCTTTATTTATGAGTCTTGTAGCTAGTCTCGAAGTCACACGCTATTACGTGACTTCTCCTTCATCATCCACTCCAGTCATATTTTCGGGTCTAAGATCTAGACATTCTTTGTAAAAACCCTAGTATTTTGCTCATCACGTACTCCACTCCTTTTCTAATGTCTTCTTCGTTCCTAAGGTAGACTGACTTCGTGTGCTCTTTCTCTAGGTCCGATAACGAGTTATACTGTTCTATCTTATGGGGCATCTTATAGGCAACTTCATTGGTCTCATTTGTAAACCTTACTACACCTTCGGGTGGGTCATGAGTCATGTTGGATATTTCAACAACGGGTTTTCCTAGCACTGCTTGAGATAGCCTAGGGTCTATAACTAGACTGATATCCTCAAGAATCATAAAGTCTATGACATAAGTAAAGTTTCCTATGAAAACATCTATTCCCTTAATCCTTCCTGTGAAGTTGTTGACTCCTCCATCTGAATTTTCCCTAGGGTCAAGTTTTCTTCTCATGGTCTAATTATACATCATTCGGGTCATGATATTTAGAGGGGAGTTAAGATAAATGTAGGATTTTTCCACATGCACATGTCCAATGTTGCATGGTATTTTAAGGTTTAACGGACATCCTTCAGTGATGATGAGGTTTCTCAGAAATATTGAAGGGATTAGACCGTACATGAGATACTTATGATATGCCAACTCGCTTCTGGTTGGGAATACGTCAAAATACTCTACCTCAGACTCTCCTGTTCCTGCGTTTTCACCTACTTTGGGTTCCTCTATGTGCAAATCATCATCTTGCTTAATTATTTCAATAAACATTATGTCATTGTCACCCCCTTTTGTGCAAACAATTTCTATGTTGGATGACTGGGGAACCAAGCCAAGCGATTAGAAGAATGAATTAAGTTTACAGACTTTTTCGGTGATAAATGAAACCGATGGATCAGGTTGTGGGGAAGGGTTGGTGTTTATGTTTTCCGGGTTGTCCATCTTTTCTTGCTCTTCTCCTGGCTCGTCATTTCTGGGGTTACTTTGATGGATTGTGATGGTGTTGATTGAACTGTAAATTTGGGTTGAGCATTGGGGGTCTTCTATTGGGTAAGAACGAGCATCCAAAACTAGAGAGGTAGAGTTAACATTCAGTTTCGGGTTCTTAACCGTGTCGCTAGGAAGCGCTCCAGCCATTCGATCGGTGATGACCTTCAATACTGTGTCGATTTTGTTGGTCATCTCGCTTTGTTGTTGTTTGAAATCAGCTTCAAACTTAGACAATCTAGCGTCTTGAGATGCCATAAAGTTGGACACCAATCCTTATAGATTTGATTAATTGTTAAAATTTTGAGGATTGTTGTTGAAGGAACAGTTCGGGATTGAACCGTTTGGTAGGAACTGGTTAGGTGGGTTTGAAAATTTGTTTTGAGAAATCTGAGTATCATGGGAACCACTGCAGATCTCACATGAAGAAGTGATTTTGTTCACTTGAGTAGGTTGCATCAGAGCAAGATGAGCTTCCATCAAGCGTTGGACTTGATTATCGAGCTCGATCAGACAACGATCAGATGTACTTGGGACATCTTGAGGCAAAGAGATTGCCTTGACCAGTTTAGCAAAGTCCCTTGGGTCGTTCCAACTTTCATTGTCATAGAGAGCGAGGTCCTCTAATAATGCCCAGGATTCTTTGGCGTTTCTATCACGAAGCTTACCACCGGCCGATATTCTTCGGCGTTTCTGTCATGAAGCTTACCACCGGCCGATTGGTCAATTGTTCATCTTGTGGCAGGAGTGACATGGTCATAAAAGATTTAGATTTGGGGCCAAAGATTAATGCCATGATGAGGGAATTTTTGGAGTAAGTCCTTGAAACGAGTCCATGCTTCTAAGAGAGATTCTCCTTGATGTTGTTGGAGGAAAGAATTGAGCAAGGAAACGAGTAGTAAGATCCTCCCATGTGGTGATGGATCCTGTTGGAAGACGTTCAAGCCAGTTGCTAGCTTGATCACGAAGGGAAAATTAAAATAAAAGCAGGTACGTTCTTTCCCTGTTTTTACTGTCAAGGTCAAGTTAGTCTACAAGTTTTAAGAAATCCTTGATGTGTTGGTTTGGATCCTCGAACCGAAGTCCATGGAATGAGTATCCGTTTTGCACTAACCGGATGGTGTTAGATCGAAGAGGTACCACATTGTTCCCTACGGGGAGCTCAATGGTATTCCTGTTACCTTCATGGCTAGGTTTGGAGTAATCTCCAAGAGTACAGATAGGATTCGCGTCTCCTATGGTGGTTTACGAGAATGGATACGAAAACAAAATACACAAAGAAAAGATAGGACTAGATAAGCTTATATAAACGAAAATAAAATCTCACTTGAAAGGATTCAAGCGAGTATAACTAAGTTAAACAATGATCAAAACCTAACTATTCCCCACGCAGTGGCGCCAAAAACTTGATGTGGGGGTTGCGAAGACTTCACAGGAAGTTTTATAATCCCCTAGGCAGTGTACCTAATCGTTATACTGTTAGTATAGGCAAGACTCGGGGGTTGTTATCGTTCTCTAGGGGAATAGGTTGGGAAGGCTCGAACACGGTCTAATAGAATTCTAAGCGGTTGAGAGAAGATTCTTTTTGTATTTTTATATTTATAAGAAAGCAGGTAAATATCATGGGGTTGAGAGGTTGGTTTGATTAACTAATTAAACTAAATATAATCTATGATACTTGTGATAACTCTATGATAAAAAGATGTATTTACCTAAACATGCACTACTCCTTAGATGTTTTACTTATCCTTATTTTGTTGCCTTTCACACTTGTGTATGATCTTGGTGTAAGTATATCCTAGGGTACACGATTCGGATTACATGAACGACGTATATTTAATATTCTGTTTGGGTAACGAACAAAGTTAAGGTAGTATGAAGATATTTGATGGTCGTTGTGTGTTGTAATTTTTGTTTCAGTTTTTAAATATATATTTGCCGACTTACCTAAACAACAACACTTCTAACGCAAAGTCGATGAGAGGTATGGTAAAGTAGGGTGTCAATCACTAAGGGCGAGAAAACAATCTTCAATTTATAATATTTTGGTTATCTACAACTAACTTAATTCTATTCTATGCTAAACCTATGTTAATCTAAATCTAATCGGATAAGGGGGTTTTCAGCCTGAGAGGACTGGCAGGGTTATTTTGTGGTGACTTTAAATCAACTTAAAGATACTAAAAAACACATGCAGAAAATGACATGGAGATAAAGAGGGTCTAGCAAAATATTAAAAAAACTGTATTAACCATTATTTAATTCCAATCAGGAAAGTTGGTTTGTTTATTTAGTGCAAAGATTATTATATCGGGATGGCGGACATATCATTTCTTACAACTTAGGTGGTACTTCTTCCTAAGACCTAGATACGATGAAGTCTGTCACAATTAAACGTATTTGCATAAAGCATCCTTATTTGCTGATTATAATCTATCTTAGGGATTAAAGCAATAGTTATCTTGTTAAACCCTAGCTCATAGAGACTTTACCCACTTACTGCTTAAAAGCCAATTCATACACTAGTAGTACACTAACCAAGTCTTTACCAATTAATCGAGAACGTACATGTTGATCCCAAGGGTCACCTGCCAGTCTAACTAAGCTCACAATCTAAGGGAAAAGATAGGTTATTATTCATGATCTTATTGGTTTCTAGATGGTATAAGATCATATTAGAAGAAGCCTTCACCCACATCTAGGATTACTTGGTTCTGTTATCACTAGATCCAGTTGAATGGATAGGTCACATAAAAAAGACGTAAACAAGTATAAACTATAAAACATAAACAAGATCAACGATAAATTAAGCAATCGAGATAAACAAAACCAAATATTCAGATCTTCAAATAATGGCTAATACCCTGAAGGTATTAGCCTTCAACATCATAATCAATATAGAGTAAAAACATTTAGCCAATGGTAAAGTAAACGAAGTTAACGATCTGGTACCAAAAAACTAATTGATATAAGTGTCTAGGAGATTATAAGTTGTTTCATATGGAATTAATTACGTTGCATGACCTCTTCTGCTCTTCTTCTCTTCTGAAAATCGACTTTTATGGTTTAGGTATCGAAAATATGATTTAGCACACTGAAAACCTGTTTTTAGGTTTTCTATTTATAAGGTCTGGAATTTGGTCAATACAGCGTATCGAAAGTCTTCAATGCGGCGTATTAGGGGTTTCTTGGAGTAGGGACCAAGTTCAATATCTTCCAGGATATTTTATTTCCATAACTTAAATACGGCGTATTGGTCTTCTCTGGATACGGCGTATTGATCCTTGATCCTTTATGGTCTTTGGTGAAGTGCAGGCACAGATACGCTGTATCTTCCTTGATGGATACGACGTATTGGATGTCAGAACAGTAATCTTCAAATTTCTTCGTTTAAGCTCCAGAATACGTGCCTTTTTGCTAATCTTCACCATGTACTCCATAATTACTGCAATTCTCAAATACAAACGATGAAGTAACAATTCTTTGCAATAATTATAAAAAATTGGTTATTTACATGGGATAAATGATGCTATAAAAGTAACGTTATTTAATGTCATCAAATATCCCCCACTTGAATCCTACTTGGTCCTGAAGTAGCTTTAGAAGTTTTGAAAATGTATACCTAGGATTTTCCATTAAGGCCATTTATTCGTTTATTTAACAAGTACACAACCTTATACCTCACGACAATAGGTAGATGAAAACAGTTCAAATCACTCAAACTAATCTTATGTTGGTAACTGTAACTACTTCACCTCAATTGCTCGGTCATGACAAGTAATTCTATCATAGGCTTGGCAAGGATACACATCTCCACCACTAGAGCTAAGGAGTAACAAGTTTATAAAGGCAAAATGGGTTTTTATTATAAGGCTTAGGGTTGATCATTCTACAATCTTTCACAAAAAAATGTACCACACCAACAAGGTAGCTGAATCATACATATATGGCCGTAATGACAGAATAAACAAGTGTGTTCGATCACATCCTCATTCGAGTTTAACCAAGGGTTAGGATGAAGAATGATATAGGGTGTGGATCTTCTAATTTTCACCAAAAGTAATAAACCAACAAGCCAGCTGAATCAATATACATGGCCGTAACGACAGAATAGACATGCATGACTCGATCACATCATCATTCGAGTAAAACCCAAGGTTAATTGAGGAAAGGGGAATTAAATTGTTGTTAAATAAAAATAACCAATACAAATTTAGTCTAAGTCAAACAGATAAGGTAACACTTTTTTCCCGACCGTTATCATGATAAAGACATGTAGGATCGTTTAATTCATAACACGGGTGATGATTCTTGTGACTGGGCTAGTTTCTGGAGACGAGAAAACACATGAGAGAGATATTTGAGGTGAGAGAGTGTATGTGTTAAAGTGAAATGAAATTGCTAGCTTACTCTTCCCAAAGTTGGAAGAGGCTATATGTATTTACAAAATACCTGGTATTAGTACCCGGTTAAAACTGGAAAGACATACGATAACTATTAAACTATGAATCTATTATATAAACTATAAATATACGGATTAAGTGATCCGAGTCTTTTACTCATATCTAACAATATCCCCTAAGGGAGTGTCACCTTGAAAACACTAGGACTTAAGCTCTTATAGCTTGCAGTCTTTTGTTTCTTCTGTTACATTAGTACTTTGTTGTAGTTGATCTTATATAAACAATTGAGCTTGTTCACTTTGACTTGTTTTGATTTTGATCATGAGCTTTCTTGAGATCATCAGCCAAACTTAATCTCTCATCATATGTACTATATTGCCCCCATCTTGTCACTTGTGTAAGAAGATATGATATAGATTTGCGGAGCTTTGACACCTTTATAAGATCTTTCATAACTTCATAACAAGTGTAGGTCGTGTCTGAGCATTCGGTTATTAACTTGACATTACTAGAACTGGGTATCTCCATCTCCATCCCCATCTTTAAATGATCCTGTAATGAAACAGTTAGCAATAAAGAGAAAAATTGATTTGAAAAATCAGTACTAAGTGTTAATTATGAAAAAATATTTTGTAACTTTTGATAGTTTTTGATTGGTTGTCAAAATGATCAATAACGTCAATTCGCTATGCTGGAACAAGTTTGATTCACGTAGAATCGCTCCATCTGTTTCTTTCAGTTGACACAAGTTTGTTCATTGTAGTAATCGCACATAGTCACCTACCTAGAGCTTGTTGATGTAGGCTCTAGCAGGAATTTCCATCTTCTTAGTGAAAATACTTCGTATCACTAGGATGTTCTGGCAATATTAAAGATATGCGTAGTAGGACTCTTAAGATACACTTGTTTAACCAGTGTGTGAAAGACAGATAAATGGAAATGTGTCCTAACGAGATTAATTGATGTATCTTTTGGCTCGTAGACTCGAAAGGTGGCTTTGATATTAGTGTATAGAGGCTGGAGTGATGCCAACTTTTCAATACCGATATTACTCGAATGTTGAGTGAGACAGTAGATTTCATGTTTAGTCTTAGGAAAATAAGACACAAGTTTCTTTCAAGAGAAACTCGAAATGGCTGTGGAGATTTGGGAAGGGTGTGCATTGCTATCACTAGAGTCTGATGTCTGTCCTTCAATGTCAGCAATCAACTGTGATTCTGACAGCATTATGTATTGATTCGTTTCTGCTTAAGATGTATGGAGGGCTTCTTCTTTACACCTTTATCTGTTAATTCTTTTTCATTCCTCAACCCTTCAGTGCTTACCGAGACTCATGGGATAGCACCTTGTTGGGTATATTCCATAGTACTAGCTCCATCTCAGTAGGCACTTAGCCCTTGTTCTCTACATTTACTCCTTTCTAATCATACCTAAGGATTCTGTACTTCTAGTGGATTGTCCCGGGGTAGATCCTTCGGGTTCTGGCAGGATCATAGGAACGAGTACCTAACCTTACCATCCTTATAACTTCGATAAAAGTAAATACATGGTCAGTCTTTTGGTACAGTTCACCTTGCCATAAAATCACTGTTGAAAAACTCAATCAGGTACTTATGATATAACTATCAAAGTGTTTAGTACCCGATTGTTTTTGCATTTCAGAAAAGCTCCCCCTCAACATGTGCATCGGTATTCGAAACTGTTTAGCACATGGGGGTGGAGAATACACCTTGAGAACCTTAGATGTATGATCATATTTTAGTTACAAGTTGTGTATGGAACATATTAATGCTCCCCCTCAATCGTTGAGGGTATGTGTTAGTGTCAGATATGATAATTTTGAAAGATTTTTTTGTTAAACTCAAAAACCTGGTTTTTTTAAGTTTAATGAAAAACTCATGAAAGATTCATACTCTAGTCACTTATCATCCAAATTCCATAAACTTAGATGTACAAGTAGTTTGTTGCATTACCGCTGATATTGATCTTAATCATTCACTTCTCTTGATTAGTTGGTAGCCAATATCTCTGAGTCGTATACTAATGATGCATTCGAGTTTTTTGGATCTTTATCTTTCTTCTATAAATATCTTGATGACTGTAGGTTTTACAAGAGAATGTATATGAGAGAGATATGTGTTTGTGGATGTGAGAGATTGATATCTATTCTCTATACCCTAGGACCTCATTTTATAGATCAAGGAGTCCTAGTAGGTTACAATACAATTAATACTCTCTTAAGTATTATACATCAATACTTTTAATGCTTTCCATAATAAACATTGTAATCAACATTAACTGTCTCTTAATTCTTTTTAATTTTAGTCTTCTGTTTGACTAAATTATGCTTGGCAGTACAAAGTATGAAGACTTTAATTCCCAACAAAGTCCCTAAGCATTATACCCATAGACATTTTTGGCCCTTTGAGTTAAAATTAATTAACCCCCCTTCAAACACTAACCTATTAGAATACAAAAACATTATGTTAACATATTTTAATTTAGGAGGATCATTTACTAACCAAATTTTCAACACTTCTAAACAGCCATGGCAGATCCTCCCAATCACTTCTAATAGAAACCAGTGTGATGAGTTAAATTTTCAACTTATCAAATTCACTCTCCCCCTCAAACAACGATCCGTTTTCTATTGAAAGAGTTGCAGTCGTTGATTGAGATGTAAAATTTACGCGCACACCCATAATGTATGGATTTTAAGTAATCCATGCCCCGACAGCGACACGGGTTGCAATCTGAAGTAATTGCAAACCATGTAGTAATTCCAAATGACTTAAAATATGTACTAAGCCTCCCTTTTTTTTATATATATAACATATGTACCAAGGATACACGAAGGCACTTCGTTTACTCATCCTCTCCTTCTTGAAGGCGTCTGAGAGTTTTAGGGGTCAAACTCTTCATGCCCAGGCGTAGAAGAAAAAATTCGAACCGTTCTCTTGGTAATGCTTTTGTGAGAATGTCTGCAAGTTGATAGTTTGTTTTCATGAAGTAAAGTTCAACCACTCTATTTTCCACTTGCTCTAGGATGAAATGGTGATGTATGTCGATGTGCTTTGATCGAGAGTGTTGGACATTGTTACAGCAAAGAGAAATTGCACTTTTGTTATCACAGTACAGAGGAATTTTATTGAAGTTAAATCCGTAGTCTTTGAGCTGTGATCGCATCCAAAGGATTTGAGCACAACATCCAGACATGGCAATGCATTCGGCCTCTGTTGTAGATATTGCAGTGCTTTTTTGCTTCTTTGATGACCAGCTAACCAATCTATCTACAAGAAACTAAGCACTTCTCGACGTACTTCTTCTTGAATCTTGACATTCCGCATGATCTGCATCTGCATAAGCTGTTAGTGACATGGCGTTGTCTTTCGGATACCAAAGACCCATGTTAATGGTTCCTTTCAAGTACCGAAAGACACGTTTGATAGCTTCAAAGTGCTTTTTGGTAGGCTTAGCATGATATCTAGCACACATGCATACAACGAATACAAGGTCTGGTCTACTGGCTGTAAGGTACATTATAGAGCCAACCATTCCTCTAAATCAAGTTTGGTCAACTGGAATCCCCATGAGATCCTCGTCTAATTTCAATCGATCCACCATTGGTGTATCGACAGGGTCAGAGAGATCCATTCCATAATTCTTTAAGGTTTCGAGAGCATATTTTGCTTGGTTAATAAAGATACCTCTGGGACTTTGAGAAACTTGTAGTCCTAAGAAAAACGAAATTTGACCCATTATTGACATTTGAAATTTGGAGCTCATTTCTTTGGAAAATATGTGACACGCATTATGATCCATTGAGGCAAAAATGATGTCATCTACGTATATTTGAACAAGTAGAATATGTTTGCCTGATTTGCGTGAGAATAACGTTGGATCTACGGTACCCTTGAAGAAATTGTTGGCCAAAAGGAACTTTGATAGTGTGTCATACCACGCCCTTGGTGCCTGCTTTAGCCCATAAAGAGCCTTCTTCAGACGATAAACGTGAGTAGGATTATCCTGGTCTTCAAATCCTTCAGGCTGACTGACAAAGACTTCTTCTTGAAGATCACCATTCAGAAAAGCAGTTTTGACATCCATCTGGTAGATGATCATATTCTTGGTTGCAGCATTGGCAATGAATATTCTGATGGCCTCTATCCGTGCAACTGGAGCAAACGATTCTTCAAAATCAATACCTTCCTCCTGACGATATCCCTTTGCAACTAACCGAGCTTTGTTTTTCAGTACATCACCATATTCATCAAGCTTCACTTTGTAGATCCACTTGAGAGCGATAACCATAACATAGATTGGGCGAGGTACTAATTCCCATACTTCAAGTCGATCAAATTCGTGAATTTCATCTTGCATGGCTTGAAACCAGCAGTCTTCTATCACGGCCATTTTGAAGTTCTTGGGTTCGACTTTGGACAGTTCAGTATGGAAACAGCACCACAAAGCATCGGATGCTAACTGTTTTCTGGTAGATACAGGACGAGAGGGATTGCCAACGATGTTATCAAGAGGGTGATCTTTGGTCCATCTTCTGAGATGATCTGGTGGTTGAGTAACTTGGTTGGGTTCAGCTAAACTAACATCCCCTGATGTTGACTGTGCAGAACTAGGTTCTCCTGCAACAGGGTTAACTGAGGGATGAAGGTCAGCTTGAGTAATTGAGGTGTCTTCGATAGTTGGTCCAGCTGCAACACCTTGAGGAAAGACTGGAGGATGCACTTGTGAGGATGACAGTGAATGACTTGTAGAAGGTGCATCTTGAGCAATCGTTGTAGAAACAGATGTATTTGTAGAAACAATTGGAGCGTTAACTACAGTAGCCGTAGGGACTGGTTCACTATCTGTAGATTGATCAAAGTATTCATCGAACATCGGTTGGAATAAAATCTCCAGATCTTTATCTGTTGGTGGAATGTATGTAGTTGCAGGGACAGGCGATGGGGCGAGCCCTGAATTGAGTTGTCCAGGGGTCATCATGATAGGCTCGGGTCCTGAACTGATGCGTACAGGAGCCATTGTCTGATGCATCTCATCGAATGTGACGTGAATTGTTTCCATTAATCGACGAGTTCTCTTGTTGTAGATTCTATAGCCCTTCCTGCTAGGAGCATACCCAACGAAAATCCCAATGTCAGCTTTGGCTTGAAATTTTCCTAGATCTTCGCTATCATTTGTAGGATAGCACAGAGCACCAAATACTCGGAGAAATGTAAGATCAGGCTTCTTATCATGTACAAGCTCATAAGGGGTTTTGTTGTGACGAGTATGAATTAGGGATCGGTAGCATCCTCAGGATGTACAGAAGGTCCAATAGTTTCATCCTGAGATGCTATAATCCACCTCTGGAATATGCATTAATCCATGGTACGTTGTTTCTTTGGCTTATGCAGTTCCAGAAGTGACTTTGCAGCTTGTACATCTGTAGCACTGCCTTTCCCCTTAACTTCAACTACTGGGAGTTTTCTGGTGGTCTATGGAGCAGGTTCCGAGAAATAGCCACTCTGTTAACATGTGCTTGACCATATGCTTGAGAAACTTCCAAGCTCATTTGAGTACCTTGTTATAGATTGTACTCATAATCATCCATATGAGGTTCAGGAGCCGGTTGAACTTCATCTTCATCAACCAGTTTGAAGGAACTCTTCTCCTTGTGAATGTTATGTCTGTTTTACCAGCTGGAGGTGACTCGAATGGGTGAGCTGAGTCTGCAGGAGTGACATTTAAGGCCTTCCGAAGAAGATCAGCACTCAGAGTAAGCCAGTGCTCATCGACTTGAAAGCTATAAACCCCAGTCTTTGCATCATGAGTCAGAGTATTCCAGAATAGCTGAATATAGATAGAAGGGACATTTGCTGATGTAGTTAATGCCCTAACAAAGATATCAACTGAAATGCGGAAGATAGGATTCATTTGCAACTTCTGTAGATCCAAGAGAAGGTTTCCCTTTCTAATTTGTAACCACTCCGAGCAATGAAGGATATGTTCATCTCTTCTTTTTCACATCTCTTTCACATTCGATCGTTTCATACACATTGAGAGACCAAGTTTAACCGTGTTGATCACATTAGATTCACTATTCTCCCCTTCAAAAATTGCATATGTGATTGCCATTTTTGATCTAGTAAATTAGGATACCAGCTGATCTACGTTGATCCACTTAACGACTGAAACTTGTTGATGAGAATGATCAAGAACAAGAAGATTTCTCTTCTGTTGAAGATAAAGCGCACTGAAGCGTACACCTTTCTTCTCTTTAAGGAACGGGGCCTGAAGAGATGCCAGCAGACGCCTTCGTGACATTTGAGAAACGAGGTTTGAACTGATTTGATCAAACGTCTTTTGACAATGAAGACCGAGGCTTGAACAGCTGTGATCAACATCATTTGCATAACCCATGATAGCTCCGAAGTGATCATTCCCAAATCTGACTGACCCGATGAACTTTTCCACAAAGTTTTTGAGCTTTAAACGATTCCCCGTCATGAGTTTTGAACAGCTTGAGTCCAGATACCGAAGGATGATCTGTACCACCTGCATTTGAAAACAGTCGAATTTGGAGGGTTTGAAACTTCGGATCCCCAATTTGTGTTGGGGTCCTGTTGGTTAGCTGTTATGATAGAACATTGCACAGAAAGCTTAGTTAAAGGGCACAGTTCGCCTAAGGCAAATTTCTTTCCTGTGGGTCTCCATTGATAACCACAATTAAGTTTTCCTAAGGCGACTTTCTTTCCTGTGGATCTCCATTGATAACCAACATTAGCAAATAGTTTGCCCATTGCTTTCCAAACCTGCTTGGTCTTGTTCAAACTGTTATCAGACAGTTTGCCTTTTGGTTTCCAGATCTGCTTGGTCTTGTTTAAACTGTTATCAGACAGTTTGCCTTTTGGTTTCCAGATCTGCTTCCCTTTATTCAAGACAATTTTAACAGTGGGGGTAGCATTCACAGAATTCAAGATATTAACAATACACATTTCATGACTTGCAGAGTTCAAATTAATTACAACACGCTTAGAGCTAATGCTAGAATCAACCCGATTCACTTTTGTCCATACTGACTTATTTGTCCTAGGGTGGTCTTCTACTTTCTTCTTATTCTCAGTCTTAGCAGGCAGGATCCTATTTTTCTTTGTATTGCTTCTAGGCTTTGATCCGCTTGCTTCAGTGGAAGTGTTTACTCCTGTAGAATGAATCACATGGACATTAGTCTGTTGAACTTTCTGGTGCACTTCGTGTTTCTGTGTGTTACTAGATGAAGTTCCTGGTTTATCATTAAAAGTTACTTGCTTTTTCCTAGTTACAGGGGTAGAGGGAGCCTTGTTATCTCTTTCATTGAAACTTTTTGGGCAAGTGCCAATCACATATTCTAGCAATTCCTGAGATAGCTTAGTGTATTGACAAGCATAGTTAAGTGCATTATCCAGTGGTTTAACTACTCTAGCTTCCTCTACAATCTCCCTAACTGTTTCTACACTCTCCTTAAGATGGTTGATATAGGTTAAATGAGCACTCCTATTGTTCTTAAGGGGATGCGGGATGGGTTTAACATCAATGGCATACATGCCAGGCGCAAGAACTTTTGTTTTGACAGAACTTCTAGTGGCAACTTTCAAATTGCCTTCTAATTGAGCCTTTAGATCCTCAATCTGTGTTAACAAGGAAGATGTCTGTTCATTAGTGCTAGCACGCGTGATCTTAATAGACTCAAACAATTCCTTGTAATGCTGCTTCACCTTTTCTATTTCTGCTCTAAAACGTTCATTTTGTTCAAGAAGATCAGTGACATCGTTAGCATTATAAGGTTCACAACTTCTGTCATTCACATTAGAGACTAGAACTTTCAAGTCTCTAATCACGTTGTCTTTTTCTTGAATCTGATGTTCGAGATTCTTGATCTTAAAGAATGAGTTAAAATCAGGAGCTTCCTGTGATGTTTGTGATTTGTTATTATCAAAACTTTCTTGAAGATGTTGATACTTTAATTGCAAATTTAGGTATTCCCTTTCAAGTTTTGAAATATGTTTTGACTCATTATGAACTTTAGACATCTCAGCTTCAAGATCTAGATAACGTGATTTTTCCACATCATACAACAGTTGATTCGACAAACAATTAGCAATCATAGCACATTGCTTGTCTACAGTATTCTTGTCCACTTCGTCATTCATTTGATTAAAAATTTCTTCCATTACTTTAACTTCTTTAAAGAGGGACGTTTGAACTCTTACAAAGTGTTCTTTAAGAGTTTTGAAAAATGGAATAACTTCATTGAGGTAACATCTTTTTGTTTTCTCAAAACCTCTTTCCCCCTATGTAACACATGTTGGGGTGATTCTCTTTTTGCAAGTTTTGTCAAATTCCGTAAAAATTTGTGTGAGTACATAAAGATTAATCTTCACTTGACTTTT
>BQNB010159225.1:0-10782 GCA_026074375.1 Tanacetum coccineum | reverse complement strand
TTAAAATTAAAAGAAAAATTGAAAATAAAGAGAAGACCTTACAAGGAGTTGATTTAGGCTAGAGAATCAAAAACAAGAACACCCTTCTTACACAAGGGCTGATTTCGAACCAATGGAGACCCCAAAACCCAAGATTATAATGCTTCTAACCTTCCTAAATATCACAAATACTTCTCTCAAGAAAACCCTTCAATAAAACATCCATAACATCTTCAAATCTTCAAGAAATTTCACCAAGCTTTGCAAGCAACACAAGGATGGTGTTAAGATGCTAAAAATGAGATGAACAAATTTGTATGATGAAGGTGGTGGTAAGGGTAATTTCGGCAGCAAGGAGGACCCGAAAGAGAGGAGGGGAGATTTTTGAATCTATGTGAAAATGAAGAGGTTTGCATGAATGGGGATAAGAGAAATAATGAGTGTTTTATAGAAAAGGTAAAAGTAGTGAAGTGTTTATGTGTGGATTAGTACAAACCGGCCATAGGCCTTGGTATGTGAAATAATATAATTTTAATTTTTTTTTTATAAGTGTTTAATTTAAAGTGTAGTGTAAATGTAAGTTAAATAAAAGTAAGGTTTAAGGTAAAACGCGAGTTTTAAGCAAGAAATTTACGTAAACGCGAAACATAACGAAAAATGAAAATGGTGTAAATTATAATCATCGGGGAATATTATGAGATTATTAAACCACTTAAGGCACGAAGACGGGATAAATTTCTAAATACGGCTCAAACAAAGCTAAGTACGGGAAATTCTTACTAAATCGGGTAAACGTAAAATTAATGACTCGCTTAAAAATGAAAATAGAAATAAAGTTCGGAATAAATAGTGACCTTAAATACGGAATGTTACATTCTTGTAGGTGGTCTAATTCTAATTTTAGCTGCTCTTTGTTGTGCAAGAAATCTCCTTTGAGCAGCAATAGTATCATGATGTAATTTGGCTCTCTCTTCAATAATGAACTTTTCTCTCTCTTTTTCTTGAAGCCTTGCAGCTAGAATGCTATTAGCTTCAATTCTAGCCTGGATATAATCATAATCCCTTATAAGTGCAGCCTTAGTAGCTTCCTCGTCAGCCAACTTTTTGTTTTTCTCTTCTGTTTCCTATTCCTCTTGAACCTCTCTGGCTATCTTTTCATTATTAGCAAGCTGAGCAAACTTTCTTTCAGCTTCATTAACCCCTTTTGATTCAGCATCTGACTCAGCTTCTTCCTTAAGAACTTTCTTTCCTTTATCTTTAGGATTAATCTTAGGAAGAGGCTTCAATGTTAACATTGATCTTTTTGATGTAGGCCTTGGTCTATCAGAGTCTTCAACATCTTTAATCTCAACTCCTTTTTGCTTAGCCTTATTTTGGCTCATGGATACCAAAAACTCAGCAATGGTTTCATCATCTCCAAAAACTGTTGAAGTAGCATTTTCATCTGAATTTCTATTTTTAAGCTTAGCAGTACCTTCATCAATCTTGTCGGTACTAACTTTTGGCTTGTCGGTACCTTCATCTGGCTTGACGGTACTAACTTGATCTTTAGTACTTACTCCCTTTTCATTGTGAGCATCCTCAGTCTCCATGTAATCCATTGCATCAAAATCATCAAGATCATCAAAATCATCAAAAGCTTGATCATTGTGTGCAGTTGATTTAGATTTGGCAGTTTTCCTCCCCTGTTTGAATACAGACTCCTTCTGCATCCACTTTTTCTGCATAGATTTCTTTCCTGCCAATCTTGTCTTCATGGAAACACTCTTCATCCAAGCTTTGTGGTGTGTGATCATAGGTCTGGCCTTCTTCTTAAGCTTCTTGATCTGTGCCTTTAAATATTTAATTTCTTTAGCTTGAATTGTGACTTGTTTACACAAAGAAACACAAAGATTATATACACTTTAAAGTGTCAGGCCATCCACATTCCCTGATAGGGATCTATCACTGGATGACTAACCTCCATGATTCCCACCAAAACCCTCTGTATTGGAATCAGGAATAGGGATTGAAGGAGAAGGTCTGGGAGATGGGTCAGGCTGTGACTCAGGTTGGTCTTCACTTGGGTGAGGATGAGAGGGTATTGGATGGGATTCAGATGGTCTTTCTGAAGCTTTACCCTCATCCTCTGTTGGTTGAACCAATATAGAGTCAAATAATGGTGTGACATTCCCTAAAAAGTTTT
This sequence comes from Tanacetum coccineum, assembly GCA_026074375.1. Lineage (NCBI taxonomy): Eukaryota > Viridiplantae > Streptophyta > Magnoliopsida > Asterales > Asteraceae > Tanacetum > Tanacetum coccineum. Next base: position 8,618 of record BQNB010159225.1, on the reverse strand, counting down.
TACCCTTTTTAACCATAAATGATAAAACCTTACTAGTCAGGGCATTAATAGGGAAGTGATCTAAAGGAACAAGCAAATTCTTTAACTGTGTAGCCAAAAAGACCGAAATAAATCTTGAATACATGACAAACTTTTTCTTTGCATCCAAGTGTCTCATCATACCATCAAAAATTAATTTAAAAAATCAAATTTCGAGCTAATTGCATATTTAGATGTAGACCATGCAGGGTGTAATGATGATTGCAAAAGCACATATGGAGGCATTCAATTTCTAGGAGATAAGCTAGTCAGTTGGTTGTTGAAAAAGCAAGATTGCACAGCAATGTCAACTACGAAAGCTGAGTATGTATCCTTATCTGCATGCTGTGCTCAAGTCATTTGGATGAGGACACAACTGCTAGATTATGGGTTTTGTTACAACAAGATTCCAATGTACTGTGACTCAAAGAATGCAATTTCCATATCTTGCAATCCGGTACAACATTCACGTACAAAACACATTAACATCCATTATTACTTTACCAAGGAGCATGTTAAAAAAGGTACCATTGACCTTTACTTTGTCGGGACAGAATACCAACTTGCTGATCTTTTTACAAAATCCCTTTCAAAAGAAAGGTTTGAGTATTTAGTTCACAGGATTGGTATGCGATGTATGACTCCAACTGAGTTGGAACGTTTGGCAAAGTTTTCTTCTTGAATGAAAGATCATACATCAAAACATATTGTAAATGATTTTTTCAAAAACAAAATACAAAATTGAAATTTTTTCAAAAACAAAATACAAAATTAACAAAAGAAAACAAAAAGAAAAAATATTTTTGTTCTTTTACTATTTTTCAAAACAGAAAAACAACTAAAAATTTGAAAAATACAAAAACACAAAAATATAACTTAAAGATACAAACACATATCTTCTCTATTTTTATCAGTCTCATGATATTGTATTTCTTAAAAAAGGGTTCTTTAAATGCAAAATCAATGTATCATGAACTGAAGGGGAGTAAATCATTCATAAAATGATCTTTCACTGCTAAAATATGTCGTTTGTAATCAAAATCCATTCACATATAAAGGATTTCTTCAAAAACATCTTTCAAAAATCATCAATTTTGAAAAAATTCAAGTGTGCAAAATTACAAGAAGTAACAATCTCTTGAATAAGTTTTTTAATTAGACATTTATTCGGGGGGGGCTATGAAATTCTTGATTTAAAAAAAATCTTCTCACAGAATGTTCAAAACTGGAAAATTAACTATCTTTCGATAAGTTCTTTAATTATATATCTTATTGAGGGGGAGTTATAAATTTTTCAGTCAAATCATCATCAAAAAATAAAAATTGTGTTCTCAAAAAGCAAAAATAACTTCGTTTCGAACAAATTTTTTATCAAAAGGAAAGAAATTTCAAAAGTGGATAATTGTTCGAGGGAGAGTTATAAGTTTTTTAAGACAAAAGCGGGAAGTTAACTGCAAAATAGTTCAAAAGGTTTGATGTGAAAAGTGTTCTAACTCCAAGGGGGAGTTTTGTAAATTTTTTTAGATAACAAAAGCTTACGAAAGTAACTACAAGGGCTAAAAGTACAAAATGCAAAAGGATAAGTTTCGTATGGGTTGTTAATGATTACAAAAGAAAGAAGAGGGGCTAAAAATGTCAAGTTCAAAAGATACTTTCGTGTGGACCAAAAAGGCTTACGTAAGTAACTTGAGGGACTGAAAATGCCAAAATTGCAAACTCATTTTCGGAAGTATAGAAGTAACAGTTTTCATACATAACCTCATCACTTTCGTAAAACACATAAAAAGGTTTCGTAAATCCTCTGCACACATTGAGCTTTCATAATTTAGAAAATATGATCCAAATCGTTTCAGTGATTCTCTGTGATAGAAAAACGTAAGAAAACGTGACCTGTTTTTTTATTTATGTTTAATTGTTGTTATTGATTGATAAAATAGGTTTTGTATGGATCTAGGGTTTTGTAATTATGAAAAGTGATTAAAACTTAAAATTGATTGAGGCAAAACATTAACATATGTCTTGAAACATGATTGGAATGACTTGATCACTAAAAATATCATTTAAGGACTAAGATCATTAGGTTTCATAACCTTGATAGGTTTCGTAAATTTGAGATTTTGCTTTCAGACAAAAGAACAGTCTTAATCTATTGAAAAAAATGATAAATAAGCTGGAAAACAAGACAAATTCTTTAAGATTATCATTTTTCCAATTAATAATTATGTTTAAGAAAGTAATTTTTTCACGTGTTGGTTTCATAAGTGTAACAACCCGAGTTTTACGACGCGTACGACGATCGTGGATTCGACGTCATAATTGTTATCTTATAAGTTCATGTGAACGAACGTCGACATTTAAAATTTTTATTTTTCATGAATAGTTATTTTCGTATTTTATTACGAACGGAATTTAGAAATTTTTACTTTTGTCGTTTCACAAGTCAACGTTTGACCGCGTGACCGTTAAGCGTTTTGAGTATCGTAGAAATTTTGACGCGCTTCGTTATTATTTTTATGATGATAATTTGTATTTTATTGCCCTCGTCCCGAGTTAGTCGAAACCGAGTCAAAACTTTTTTTTGACGTGAGCTAACATTTTTATTAAATATTTTGAACCAAATTAAGTGTGGCGGAAATAAATTTAGTCACAGAAGTGTAATCCCGAGCTTTTTGGCCGACTATAAAACAAAAGAAAACATTTTGGTACTTATTTTGAAAGAATAATGAGGATGGAGGGACTAAAGGTGGCAAATTATTAAACTATACCTCTATATATATAACAACACACATACACATTTTTATTTTTAGAAAAATTTCTCTCCTTTGTCCTCTCCTCACCACCTACAACCGGCCACCCCTACATCATCACCAAAACCTTTGATTTTTCGACATGTAATATGATCCACTTTAAAAATATTAATCTCCACATCGATACCTACATATCCCACTAAAGAAACACGACATGCATTAAGTTTTCGTGGAGTTTGGGTTCGGGTTAGTTTCAAGTCTTTTCGGTTGATAAGTGGTTGAAGAAATGATAGATAAATGCATTTTAGAAGTGGGTTTAAATGAAAAATGTTTGGTTTTTGGGTTTAGGTTTGGTCCGAAGTCGCGGCTAGGAACAAAGGGGACGAAACGAAAACTTTTCTTGTTCGATCTTGCTTCGTATAGCTTTTTAAGTATATCTAATAGTAATGTTATTTTTATTTTTGCGATTCGATTGATTTTCGGTTATTGCATGTGATGAAATCCGAGGGATCTTGCGTCGTCTAGTGTAGATTTGGTTGTTGGATAATTGAGCGAGTTGAATATAGTTTATAGACCATTTTAGATGTGTCGTGAATGGAATTTTTTGTCAATAATGGATTTTGGCGCGTTTAGTAGCTTGTAGTTTTGGGCAAAAACTTCAGCACGAAAAATGAGGCATGAGATTTTGTGAAATCTGATTTTTGTTTAAGAAATATAATAGAGCTTATTTTTACGAACGTTTCGGTAATTCGAACGCCCCGTAACTCCTAATAACGAAAAAGTTACGACGAAAATAAGATTTGAAAACTTAAGAATTTTCTAGCTATTATAGTTTATTTAGGTGCTGACAGATTCGAAAATGGTCAATTTGAGCACTTTTGAATCCGTTTCGCCCTTCCAGCGAAACACGAAAGTTGTTCGGAATGTCATTTTACTTTGCCACAAGGTTCGATAGTTTTAAAATCGCGTAATAACGGGTCAAAATTGAAAGTCAAATTCTGCACTTTTATTAAAAATGTAATAAGTTCCTGCAGAAACTTGCAGGGGCATTTTGGTGATTTTTTGTCGAGATTCAGGTCTCGGCTAAAACTAAAAAGTTGTCCGGAACGTTGTTTTGCATAAAATCTTTTTAGAGTCCGAGTCATAAAAATGTGATATAATGGGTCGTTTTGGTCGGGTCAGATCTAGCAATATATGTATATATAAGGTCAAAGTCAAATAAAGTCTATCGTTGACTTTTGATAGTCAACGGGTTGATGCGGGACTTGTCGGATGTTTATAAAAATAATAAACACTATTAATATTACGAGTATAACAATTTAGACTTAACGACTTTTATGATCGGATATAATTCTAAAAGTGGTAACTTTTGGTAAACGTACGGGACATAATCCCGATATGGGTAATTAATAACCAAATTGAATGTTGAAAGTTTGACGAGATAAATAAATATTATTATAAATATAATTAGATGACGGGGCTTACTAAAAATGATAACTTTTCAAAAATAGCAACTTTCTAAAAATTGAAAGTTTCGATAAAGTGTTGAAACGTGTAAGAAAAAAGAATGATCATAACTCAATTATATGGAGTTTAGGATCTAGGACGCGCAATCGGATTTCTCATCACATGTGTATGTATATTTATTGTAACACCCCCAAAAACGTGTCGCGGCAGAAATGTGTCCGGGGGTGCTACTTCATAATACACAATGCTAGATACAAGAGAACGACCTCTAAATGTGTCGTTTGAAAAGTAATCTCGTTGATTTCCTTGAAATTGATATAATGTTTGTCCCATAATTGCATCACATTGAAAAGCTTGAAATTAACACAACGAGGTTTGATCACTTGTATGTAGAAATCCATGAATGAAATTTTGTCAGTTTAGACTCCAATGCACATCAAATAATCCAAGCATCTAATTTACCTGAGAAAAACATGCTTAAAAAGTGTCAACATTAAAGTTGGTGAGTTCATAGATTTGTTTAAGTATAAATGCTGAACCAAAGTTCTGTCAAGTGTGTATGACCATTTAAAATCCTTGAATGTCCTTCCAAAATGTATGTATGATTTTTAGAAATCAAATAGTTGTAAAGTATGCATGACCATTTCAATCCTCAAATAGTCACAAAAATGTACATATGATCATTGTATCGCAATTGTTTCAAGCAGGTATGATATTTATATATATATATATATATATATCTATATATATATTATATAAATTAATCACAAAATGTTTAAGTATGCATTGCCACATTATCCAAGGCACATAAATTTCTATGTGAGTATAAAACAATGATTACAATTACTCCTAAGTTCAAGGACTTGTATGTATGCCACTTTATTCAAGGCATAGTAAGAGTGTACCCATCGTAGGTGTTCCCTCTAAGAACACCCGGGCATTAATGAAATTAATGTGTACCCATCATAGGTGTCCCCTCCAAGAACACCCAGACATTAATGAAAATAATAGGTACCCATCATAGGGTCCCCTCCAAGAACACCCGGGCATTTCTGAAAATATTCATGTGTATGTAATTGTTGGCCCTGAAGACTTAACCAATCGTGTTCTGACATGTTATAACGTTCGTTTGCCCAGTGATAGCTAATCACCCGAACGGGGATTGTCAATCCCGAATAGATCTATTTCATAACATTCGCGCTCACCCTCCAAGTGATTTACAGTTCATGCAACCTAAGCTAATTCATAATCATTCGAGTAAAAGTATAGTTGTTGCATCCCTAAGTAAAGACCAATGTTGTATCTCACCGTGAGATATGGATATGAGTGTATAACCAAGTTATAGCGAGTGTTCACGCCTAAAAATTAGACCAAGTATTGTATCTCATCGCGAGATATATAAATAAATATGTAAACCAATTTGTAATCAACCATGTAAATGCATTTGTAAACAAGCATGTTCTCACCCCAAAAATATATGTAAAACCAGTAAAAACAAGGGGGCTATAAACTCACATTGATGATGAAGAACGTTCTGGCAGAAATGCACATATTAAGCACAGCACAAACGGAAACCGAAACGGCTCGACCAAGAAGTTGCGGTTTATCTTAACGGCTATAACCCACTAGCCTAGGGTAATGTATTTGGATTTCCCGATGAATGGTCACATCAACGCGTCACGTTGATAAAAAGGATTAGATCTCAAGTTGTAATAGTTTGGTGGTTGGTTAAATAAAATAAATCGAAAGTAAACACAAAGTATGTAATATATTCCATATATATTACATATGAAAAATAACAATTATATAACTCATACCGTGAATTATATAATAAAGACAAACAATCCAAAGATTATTATAAAGTATATAATACTTTGCAAGTATTATATAAAAAGTGTGAGTAAATAATTAAACCAAACAGTTTGACACGTTTTCGGAAATTACCACTTAATTAAATAAAAGTTCTTGCATAAATGTAAATGTACGTTTTAAAGTTATGAATTAAGTAAATGATATTTGTAAAGCTTTTACAACAATTATGATGTTATCTTTTAGTTGACAATTATAAAATATAAAAATAATATTTTATAAATTTATATTTCGTTTCATCGACGGATTGTGGCTAAAATAATCGTCTTTTGTAAAAGTATAGTTTTTGTTTGTTTGTAAGGTTATTGTATAATACAAATTAATATTCTTAAACTATATAACTTAATCCCCTTTTTCAATCAATCCGTGTTACAATTTCTCGCGTGATCAATATATATAATATTAGACGAGATCAAATAATATATAACATATTTATTTAACCATTAACCACCATTTAATCCGGTTTATATTTGTAAAATCTCACGATATTTTTATTGTTGATTTATATAAACCAAACGCACCCTATGTTGTTTCGCTAAACCAAGCGCACCCTTTGTTGTCGTCTTATAAAACCAAACGCACCCTTAGTTTCAATCTGCCCAACCAAACACCCCTATTGCTGTCCCAAACACCCCTGTTTGGGTTTCCTGCTATCCCAAACGCACCCTTTGGGTGTTTCTGCTCACCCAAACACACCCCTTGGGTGTTTCTGCTAACCCAAACGCACCCCTTGTGCGTTTTTAAGCAAACCAAACGCACCCTATGGCTGTTTAACAGCCAAACGCACCCTCTCGGAGTGTAAACCACAAAACCAAACGCACCCTTCGCTGGTGCAACCCACAAAACCAAACGCACCCTTCGCTGGTGCAACCTACAAAACCAAACACACCCTACATGGTGTTATGGCTGCCAAACGCACCCTTTCGGTGTCAAGAACGGCCAAACGCACCCTCGGTGGTGAAACTGTCCCACCAAACGCACCCTCGTGGTGCTTATGATAAACCAAAACGCACCCTTGTGGTGCTTATCTTAGGCCAAACACACCCTATTTGGTGGTTTAAAACCACACGCACCCTTTTATGGTAAGAATAAAGCCAAACGCACTATTGTGGTGGTGGCTGACCCGAAATCCAACGCTCCCTTTGGCTGAGACCACAACCCAACGCACCCTACGGTGGCTGTGGTGGTGGCGTGGGTGGTGGGATGGTGGTGACGTGAGGGTTCGGTGGTGGTGTTGGTTATGATGATGATGGTGACGTGAGGATGATGATGATGAAGGCAGTGGGGTGGTGATGATGATGACGTCGGGATGATGATGGTGGTGTTATGGGGCTGTCGTGGGGTAGCAGCCGAAAGGGGGGGTAGCGGCTGTGTGGTGGTGGAGGGGTGGAGGCGCGAGTGGGGGCGAGTGGCATAGAGGATCGGGTGGATCGGGTAATGAGAACCATTTTTGGTTTTGGCCGGAACACTCGCCGGAAAAGTTTTCCGGCGACGGCGGCGTGGTGGTCGGCGGCGGTTGCCGGAGCGGCGGCGGCGGTGGGACTCGCCGGAAAAATTGAGGGAGAGAGGTGATATGTGTGTGTGTTGTGTTTTATCCCAAATGAAAAAAATATATAACTTTTATTTATATAATAAAAGTTATAAATTAAAATGGCAAGTGTATATTACTTGAGGGACTAAAGGTGTAACTTTTGAGTATCATTTTGTAAAATAGTGGTTCGAGACTCGTTTGAGCGACTTAACGGATGATTCGAATCACGAAACTTGCGCCATTGTTTTCCAAATCATTTTTCTTATAAAAATGAGTATTTATACGACTTTATTTAATAATTATTTTTATAACATTTATAAAAATAATTGTTATTTATTTGGTAACCCGGTTGTGTCTCGTCCGAAAGTAAGAAAAATAAATTTTTAACCCGTATATTTGCGTTATCAACAAACGTTACTAAATAAAATGATGACTAATTTATTAAACATTTTTATTTAATAAAAAGTGTCAATTAAATATAATTTAATTATTTTCTTGTTTCTATAATCTTGCGAGGGCATTTCAGTCACTTTTTAACTGTTTTTGGATCTCGGTTAAAACTAAAAAGTTGTTTGGAATATCGTTTTACATCAAATTGCTTTTAGAGTCCGGGTCGTGAAAACGTGATTTAGCGGTTCGTTTTTGATAAATCAACTATGAATTAATATATATCCTTTTTCGTTTTCGAATCAAATAAGTTAGAAATAACTTTGTACTCGAGGTGTGTAATAATAAATACGATTTATTATTGAAATATGTTTCGAAAATTTTACCAGTTATGCGGTAATCGTTTTTATGTGACAATAAAAGACCAAAAGTCAAAAGTCAAGTCAGACTCGAAACGTCCAAGGTTAAAATAGCCCTTTAAAATTTTGAGAATTCCCGGATGTTACATATGAGGTACTTTAATATGCTATATATTTATTTTTAATCATCAATTTGAGGTGTTTATGGGTCAGTTTCTTGTTTGGGTTTCAGGAATTAGG